>APFE031523235.1:2933-25632 GCA_000404065.3 Pinus taeda | reverse complement strand
AAGTGCCCAAAAATGTCTATAATAGTTGCCCCCTAAAGCATGAGGTCGTTAATCTTTCTGATGTCGGGTGAAATGCTTTACTATGAGGATCCGAAGTTTTTCCAAGCTGGGAGGTGACCTATAATAAGATACAATACAATACATTATTTTGACAACATTTTTTTCATGATCTAGCTGAGGCGGGAATTCCCATGCTCAGCTTTATAAATTCATTTTCATGTACATAGGACAGAAAACCGTCTATGTGACAGACTGATGATATGGACTCATCATCCTTTGATTTGGATGATCATATGTTCGGCAATGATGTACACTCGATGTTTTTATATTCCTGAATATATCACAGCCCGGATGGATGAAACTGGATCCGAGGTCTTCAAAACTCGTTCAATCTTCACTCGGAGTACAAGTTGATCCATGTGACTGGAGTCCAAAATGGAAAGACATCGCATGATTACCGGCCAATGATGTAAGTTGTTAACAGACACGAGAGGAATCACCAATAATGACAATGATCCTCAAGGTACTACAGTACAATTCACGTGGTGTGAAAAAGGACTTGGCGTCGAACACCACGCAAAATCTCTTGGTCGAAGGCCATTAATGTAAACCTGTCGGCGAAAGTGAGAAACTTGCCATTGAGGCATGCAAGCTTCAAAGTACTAAAGGGGTTGTTCCTAAGTCGACTTCTTGCATAATGAGTTGATGTCGATAAGAAGCGACCCATTGTAGGAGGACCTTAATGAATCCCACATCAACGACATGGAACAAAGCAAATTATTTTGGAGGTGAAAACAAACTGACGATATAGGGTTCATGGTGGCGGTCATGAAGAAATGAAGCATGAATGTATTGCAGTGGGTGAGACACAGGTGAATTGTCTGAATGACTTCTCTTGAACATATCGGTGACACTGACGATGGATTGGTAGCGTTAACCCCAAAGATGGATGGTGTGGGGAACCAATGGTGATGACCAGTGAACGGAACAACCCAACCCGGCATGGATGCGAAAGGAAAGTGTCATGTTCAAGAGTGACTTGCTACCAATAAATTTTCTTGAAGTTTTCTTCCCAATTTTCCCCAGTGATTGCTAACCAGTACCTCTTTATTTTTGTCAAGCTTGAGGAGGATAACATATGCTTGTTCTATAATTTGCCCTTCAGGCGAACCTGTCGCTATATTTTAGCGAGCCTAGCGACAGTGAAACTCGTTCTCGTCCATTTGGACGAGTTTTTCGCTATTAGGTTTTAACGAGTTTAATGACAAAGATAACTCGGTCTCTTTCAATTTTAGAGAGTCTGAAAGAAATGGAAAGGAGACTCCAAAGATTATTTTTCGTTATATAATCCCTTAAGCCCGAAAAAGCGTAAAATAATACAAAAAGGATGAATTTTCGACAGTTTTAACGAGCCGAACAAGACAAGCGCTCAATCTTTTTGTGTAATAATCCCTCAGGTCCAAAAAGATTAAAATCTAGAGGAGGGATAGCACTTCTAATGCCTTTAACCAGCCGGAGAGGCCAATTTCTCGGCAATCTTTTCATATTTTACGAGTCATGTGAAAAGAGCTTAATGAAGACTCGTTTTCGAGGAACGAGTGATGGTTTCGGGTAGCAGCTGATTCTAGGTAAGATTTGGAATTTTCCAATCACGACAGTGTCACAAGGATGGCTAATAGAATCACTCTTCGTAGATGTTCCTCGAAGGGGTAAACAATCATATAGGGGTGAATGATCAGCTAAAAATAGAGTGGAGGTGATGGCGAGAACACGACCAAGGCTCAAAAGTTGGCGATAAGGCATTCACAATGGTTATTTACTGGTTAATTTTTTAATGAGCTTAAACGTTGGGGGAAACATTTGCTCATGACTTATGTTTATTTTTTAATGAGCTTGAACTATGTGCTAAAATTGCTCGTGGAGGGTTTATTTTTTAACGAGCTTGAACGCTGCGACAACATTGCTCAACATAAGTTTGCATGCCCACAGCATAATAACGCAAATCGAGGTGCATGCCCCCCAAGCTTTATTTCATTCAATGAAGTGGTTGGAATGAAGGTTTACCTTCGAGATCTTTGAAAGACTCAATTTGTTTCATTTTCTAACGAGGTTGGCATAGTAAAAGAACTATCCTCATGACTCCTTGTTTCATTTTTTAACGAGGTCGACATGAGAGAATAATTGTCCTCGGAATCCACCGTATTTATAGTATTTGATAGAAAATCAAAAACTGAAGGATGATTAAGGTCGCTTCCTGGTAATCTAGAAGATGGGAACGATGGTGGTAATCTTCCCATGGTGCCCTGCCAATCATCATTGATTGAACAATTCCTTCGTCTGTAGAACTTACATGTGACGAAGGATCTGAAGGGGTACTATATTCCTTAGACCTATCTATCCAAACACTTGATGAGCATTGCTTGGGTTTGCCCCCCCAAGCCAAGAAAATTGATTGCTACAATATTTCTAAAATGGCGATGATCCATGCTATCAAAATGTTCAAGAATCCTCTGAATCTAGAAGATACCATATCGTAGGTCCCCACCATGGCCACTTCTGCCAGATTGTTTGGAGGTGGTAGGGAAAATGTCCCCATCAATGTAAGGTCTTTTAGTAGACCTACTCTAATATTTTGAAGCGAATGAGGGTTTCAGTGGATCATTGGAATGCTTCTCGTAACTTGCGCACTGTTGGGGAGAAATGTTTGTTGGTCGATTATTGTAATTCCTCCTTGGGAAGGAAATGAAATTTTCCTAAAGTTGGTCGACACAATGGCTGCCATGGCATATATCTATGGTCTTACCAGTAGGATGTTCTAATCGAGGTTTTTCTACTGTTTTTCCCCCCCAGTTCGACTTGCAAGTTACTTAATATTCCATCCAGGGTGTATGTTCATCCATCAAATGCTTTCAATGTTGTTGATGATCACGACAAGGACGAAGACCCTAGAGTTTTCCAGCAACTCATCGACATGATACATGTGGATGCCCCCTCATCAATAATTGTTCTATGAACAGTTTTATTGAGGGCTTTCACTTGAATGAGGAAAGCTAGTTGAGCTGGTAACTGAGGGTCATATCCTTTGTGATTAAAAGATACAAGATTGGAATCCATTGGGTCAATCCCACCTATTGCGGATAATAAAGCCTACTTTTGGGAGGGGAAATTTTGCAGTACCTCAAGAGTCGACATCGCAGATGGCGATTGAGCTAAATCCTCCACTATATTATAGTGTTGTGCTGCTCAGGCACAAGGATTAAAGGTCGATTTGTGTACTACTCCCTTTGGCGGTTTTATTGTTAATTCAGGAATGATGGGTGGCATGAATTCTGTTGAAATTGTTGTTGAACTACTAGGTTGATCATTATCCTTGTTGTTCAACATCTGTGGATTCCCGTAATCTTTACTCCTTGTCGTTATTAGAGCATCATTCAGTTGCTTTGAAACATACAACATTAGTACTTGGGATGGGGAAGCATTTTCGTTAGCAACCAGATTTGTTCCTTGGTTTGGAAACGGATCTGTCAATATAGCCGAGGTTTTCGAACTTTTGAAAGATTTTCTAAGTTCTTCTTTATATGGACAGTCTCTGGTCCAATGATCCTCGTCACATATATGATACGGATTTTTTGGTTTCCCATTCCCAGAAGGGTTTGCAGAAGATTTTTTAGGAGATGAGTCCTCCTGCTTTTTCTTCTTCCCTTGTTTTTTCTTCTTTCCTCCTGGCTGCTTCGTTTCTTTGCCTTTGTCTGTTGACATGACATTTACTTCCGAAGCTAGAAGTTCCTCATTTGCATCTTGACTTCAAACTGTGTGGGCCTTTTTCGATGTGGCCTTTGCGGTTTTAGTGTTTGTCATACCTATCACACCATTGTCGGCATGAGAGTCTTTATTTGATTTAGGAGGCAGACGAACGAAGAATTCTGGTCCAGGAGCGTCAGGGATTTTATCATAGAGCATGCTAGACTGAGTATAGATCAAGTCTAGATATTGTGCACGAGCAATAACTTTCTCTTCAGTGACGACTCCTCCCTTTGCCACATCTTCTGTAATAGCAGGTAACAGTGACTTAATAAACCATTCAGCCAATAGCTGATCAGGAACATATGTTTTTACCATTCTACGACGGCGTCGCCACTCATGAATATGATCGGATATGTGAGTGGCTGTCGTTTGTTTGAAATTGGTAAGTAGCTCAGTTCTTGTTTTGTACCTAATGGGTTAAAACGGTTGTGGCTAGGGTACTGAAGTTATCAAATGAAGCTCTAGGCAGTTTGATATACCACTTTGTTGTCGGACCAGTTAACGTGCGCTGAAAGAGGCGAAGCCTAATCGAATCATCATTGAGAGTGTTTGATGAACACATAGGTGAAAGGTCATCACATGATTCAATGGGTCTTCGCCCGGATTTCCATTAAATTTAGGAATATCTGATGGAATTTTATGCAGAATCGCCGGCCACTAAGGGGCTTAGGCAATTGGATCATTTGTTAGTCGACTCAGATCCGGTAACTCTAAAGTTGCCACGAAAGGCAACTTTTGATTCAAGCTTGGTTGAGCATACCCAGGATAAGACGAAATTGTTTGAGCAGTTGGCCTTTACATACCAGTATAATGCATTTGATGTTGGTAACTTTGGTAAGGTTGATGGGCATAACCATTATGATATGGTTGATACGGCTGCCCATTACTTGCAAAGACTTGTTGCTCATATCCTTGGTAGGCCTGCTGGAATTGCGGTTGTTGGTATTGCACCAGCCATGGTTGTGAAGCCATGGGTTGTTGCCCAGCACTGACTATTTGACCAAGATGGGGATTGGTGTTCCCCATTTGAACCTGTGCCATTCCACTAGTTGGTGATTGTGGTTGTGTTGGAGGTACAAGAGATTGTTGTATTGCAACCTATGAAACTTGAGGTTGGCATACAACTAGTGACGCTTGTACTTGTGATACTGCCATAATAGTCGGTGTAGTGGGGATGTTTGTCATAGGTAAACTTTGTTGTATCGAGCATACAACTCTTGGTTGTTGAGACAAGATTGACACCCAACCACTAGTTGTGATTCCAGCATAACCCAAATTTTGTTGTGAACTCACACATGGTTGTCCTTCTGAGGAAGATAATGAAAGGGTATATGGCCCTCCATACGACAGTAATCCAGTACTCAAAGGAATGATTTGCCTTTGGGGACCAATTTGCCCAAATTGACCTTGTGACGGGTCAATTTGTTGAGACCCAATGTAAGAGATTCCAGATCTAATTTTGGACGAACAAATGGGAACAATCCATACTATCGAAATAGCCCCTGGATGGACTCCATCCAGCGATTGAAAGCTGGTTGGGATAGATGGCACACCGGCGAACATTGTCGGAATGGCAGAAGGAGCTTCTGCTATTGCTGTGTCAGGTGACACAGTCCTTGATGTTGACGGTTGTTTAGACATATTAAGCCTATCCAAAAGATTCCTCAGCGATTCTTCAGAACCTTCCGAGGGTGGGTGAATATTTTCTGATGAAGAAGGATACAGGGCAATCCCAGCTCCAAGTTGTGTTGGAGTGCTAGACGGAGGATCTTCCACAATCTCTTCTATGGCAATCAATCCAGGAGGAAGAGGCAGACCGTCAGGTCCGTAAAATATTTCTAGTGCCGAAGAAGATGTAAGTTCTGCAGCAGCAGATGGTTGGGGAGTAACACCTTCTGAATCGGCTGTAGACGGAGCTAGTTCAGGAATAGAAGTGTTAACCGTCACACTAGGATCAGTTGTAATGTCCTTTTGCTGTTGTGGAATTTCTTCTGTAGAGGCAGGGATTCCAGAAATGTTCGGAGTAACTCGAGTCTCTAAGGATGTTGGAGTGCTTGCTCTAACCAACCTAGGGGACTTCGATCCGGTTAAATGAGTTCGCTTCGTCCGGAATGGTTTCGCTTCCGGATTCAACGATGGTTGACTCATGAGTCTCCGCGAACGATGGGGTTTTGATTGACTTTCTTCCATGATTGCAGATTACTTGATCAACTCAAAATAAAAAGGGAAAAAAGTTTTTCGAATTAGATGAATTTTAGAGGCTTTGACACAACTTGTTTTTTCAATTTCAAAGAGTCCAGAAAAAAACAAAAGATGACTCTAGTCGCCTTCGATTTTTATTGAGCCTGAAGTGACAAGTGTTCAGAGGACCTTTTCCTTTAAGGAGTTTGAAAAGGAGAAAAATGGAATTCTCTGGAGATCTAGGTAGATAGGATTACCAAACCAATCACAAAACTGCAGAATACTTTTTACGGTACGATAGTCAATCTTCCTGAATGCTGAGTTTGGTGCATTGCGATCGATAGGGTGACAAACATGGCTTCCTAAGGATAAAGGATGCAGCCTATTATGGTCTCCCAATATATACTCAACAATATGTGGGAGCACAAGTATGTACTGGCACTTGCCATCTCAGAGTGGAGGAATCACCCAACCAACACTGAAAGCAACAGTTACCAGGTTTTACGACGCTGTAATACGTCTCTAGCCTAGACCTCTAGATGTTGTGCGTTAAGTTCCAAAGCGTTGTTAGATTCATTGAATTTATTTTAAGTTGATCTTGGCTTAACAATTTTCCTTTCAGGTTCACCACGTGATGTGTATATAATTCCTAAAATGCAGTCTAAGATGATAAACAAATGTTTAATCTTGTTTCAGCAATGAAAATCCTAGCTCCTAAAGGGAAGAAAGTCAAGAATCTTTTCTTCACATAGAACAGAGCACACGCTAAATGCACATTCCTAAATCAAGACAAGCAATCAAAATGCAAATGAACATGCATGTATTTGTTTTCAGCTTTCTTAATGTGTGAATGACGTTAAGAAAGCTATGTGTAAATCTGAATCATTTTTAAAGCAACAGTACTCAACAAAATTCTTTTTCAAAATGAAGTGAAAACAAGAGAGACACTTTGCGATTTTGAAATGAAAATTGCTTTTCAACACTTTAAAACTACTAATTCAAATCCTATGCAATAGTAACTGTATAATCAACTATCAAGAACAATGGGATTTCTTCCTAAAACTGAAAACGATAGCTACGAAACTTTCAGATATAGAGACAACAGTTCAACTATGCTACTTTTTTGCAAAAGAGAACTAAAAATGACGCACAATACATAAAGAAAATTTATATTTCTTTGCACTAAGGAGGTGTAATAATGCAAGAGAAGTGGGTTTTCACAGAAGTACACTTACTACAGACAGCAAAAATCTTGAATAGGACTGAAAACAGTGAGAAAAATCCACAGTCTGAGGGTAAAGTTAACCCTCCCTGACGATCGCACCTGTTACATAGTGAAATCAGTATGCAGCGCACCTACTGCACTCAGGAAGTGCGATGCATACAGACTGCCTTGAAGGCAGGGTGTAATGGTAATAGTGTGAGACTTTGAACAGGTTTTCACCCACAGTTTGCAATCTAGTTCACGTGTTTAGGCCGAATAAGTAAAGATCAGTGTATGTAAAACACAGGGGTGATCTAAAGAGGTTACTAGAGCCACCACTTAGGGCAATTAGATTTCTTGCAGATCTATTGTTTAATTCATAAACAAAACCTAGAGATAGATTGAAGCATCATTGATCTACTTTGCATTTGTATAACAAATGCAGATCGAAGGCTAGCTAGCTTGACTTCAGGCTCCGTCTGTAAGTTTATGAAAGAAACAAGGATAGACTGACAAGCAAGTAATCTAGTCGCTCCCCAGCGGAGTCGCCATTTTTTTATCTGGGAATAGTGTCCACTCAGATGCTGCTATTCCCACTAAGATGGGTGGCTATCTTAGAAACAAACAATCAAAGTCTACTATTGTTTCCTTTCATGAAAATAGACAAGAGGAGAACCAAGAAGACCAACCTGAGTCTTGCGTTTGATTTCCTCTCCTTCTTGATAGAGCTTCGCCACTTCTTCCTTGTGTGCCCAACTTCAAATGAACCTGTGGAATCACAGCAACATACTACTATCGAAGAAACAAGGATCTAAATTCATAAATAATACAGGATCAGATGTGTATTAACCATATAAATGCATATATAAACAAGTACACAGGAATATGGAAGGAAACAAGAATAGCTTTATTAAGATGAAAAGTAGCAAGAGGATTACAACCATGTGCTCTGACCCAGCATCATCCTCCATCTAGGAAGCCCTTCTTCACCTCAAGCAAAGCTTAGATCACCCAACACTATGAATGTACACCAGAAAACCAACAACACTTCTCTATAAGATACAAAATTCCAGCCTCTGGATCTCTATGATGAGGGATCCATATATAGATGATTACAGAGAGGTGAGTCATCCTCTGGGATCTTGATTAGTGTTTTCTCTCTGATAGTTCCTGCTTCCACTTGGAGAATGGTGATCTCTTACTCATCCTTGGTCGAAAATAGAGAGGCAAGTGTTAGAGGGGAAGCTCCTGGAAGATTCCATGATCTTCCACCTCACATTTTTGTCCCTGCCATTTGTCCATTCCTGACCATCGCACCCTACAGAGGAGAAAATCAGTATGCATCGCACCTTGTACACTGGGAAGGTGATATGCATTGCACCCTCTGCATTGAGCTTTCATTATGGCCCAGTTTTGACCATTTATGAACAGTTTTCAGTGGAGAACTTCTGGTAGATGATGTAATCAGTTGACCTTGTTCCTTTAGGCAGTGAAGCAACACTTTTAGGGACTTAGGAGCCCTCAGTTTATGGACATTTATGATTGGGGTTGAAGTGCCCAAAAATTTCTATAACACCCTTGTGAATACATGATCCCTTCAGGGGAGATAAAATAAGGATTTTATGTCTACCTCAAGTTCTACAATTACTTCCCATTCACATTCACCCATGTGATTTCATAGGAAAGGCCTTTATTAATACCACTTGACAATTAGTGACTAAACATAATCATAATGGGTCAAGACAACACATATGGGTACAGAAACAAAGCATGAACTTCCAATTAGCTATTGTTAGTGAAGGACCTTACGCTTCAAGAAACCCCTATACACATGATAGTCCAATAAACATAAAAACAAGTGAAAAAAGGATATCACCCCACTTTCTCCAATGAAACCTTGTACTTGACACCTGTGTTATAGGTGCTTTCCCAACAAGCACTCATTTCTATTATGGGCTTCAACTATCAATGTTTTCCTACCTTTTATTTTATGGTCTTGGATAATTTACCCTCCAAACCTATACTAAGGCACTAAGTCATAGTATATGTTGGTTTTCTAGTATAAACAAAGGAGTCTAACATATTTCAAATTAAGTACTTTATTTTTAATTGTTTTTTATCACTCAATGATAAAATATACTAAATGATGTTATGACTATTTTCAAAACCAAAAGAAACATGAAATATGAAGTTGCACAACAATGAGATTTTTTTTTATATAAAATATATAGAAGGGGTGAAAGAAAGATATTTTCCTTTCTCAAGAATTTGAAAAAATCATAATAGACTCACACTCTAAATTATATTAACAACAAATCAAAAGAGACTGTAGATCCTAAAACCAACAATAAACGCTCCAAATGTTTTCAACAAAATGGTAATGCAGATGCAAAATTTTCTTTAATTTTAAAATGAAGACACAAATGAAAGAAAATAAATCTATTACACAACTACATAACCACCAACATGCACAAGAACTCAATCTATATCATTGTTCACTACATCAGGTCCATTCAAAACATGGAACAAGAAAAGGCTAGATGAGGCTTTAAAATAAAAATAATAAACCAAAGGATGAAAACTTACCTAGAAACCATCTACATCCTCCCTAAGCCAAAGCAGACATATATGAGAGTTTTCTAATAAAATTATAAAAAAAACTAAGCTACAAGACATGTTCATGAGTTCCCAGTGAGTAGACAACAACAAGTGCTTCTTATGGCCCTTTAAATGGGAATTTTCCAAAAAGTATACATATAAGTCCTAGAGTTTATAGATATGGAGGTTTCTAACACCTGGACATTAACAATAAAAATTCCTAACCTACTAGAACATTTAGAAACAAATAAATAACCAAAGGAAGCTATTAAACTATGGAAGGAAATCTAGGTTATCCCTAATGGAGCGACTAATTCTATTATAAGATAATACCTCCTACAAGAAAGAGGCTTATCTCTCTAATATATCCAACATGAAAGGCAAGGGATATATATTTATGATCTCTTCTTCCAACTCTAATACATAAGTTCTTTCAATGTTAACAAAATAGGAGAAGGATATTACCTCTGGCCATTGATGTCCGATGTATCAAACCCTAATGTAGTTCTTAGCTTTAAATCTTAGATCTACAACTATGTACCTACACACACACAAACAACAAGATGCACCCTCCTCAATTGTAATTAACATAAAAGAAAAATAATTTATGATTAGAACTAATATAACCTTCTCAATCTACAACCGGGTGTTGGAGCATTTTTTTGAGCAAATATTTTGGGATCTTCGCAAAGGAGCACTGCATCGAAGGATCTCGCACAAGAAAGCTAGTAAAGGTTCAACACATGAAACATGGGAAATATAGATAGTCATTAGGCTTAGGTCATGGGATTTTTCCCATGGTAATAGTAGTCACCCATAGTAAAAGTAGGTTGTTTGTTCACTTCACACCTTAATTTAAATCTATAAATAGATGAAATGTAATGTCATAACGATAGATAGAGCAGACAGTTAGACGTAGATACTTGATTTTTCTGATTATGTAATTTTTTCGCATTGTAATAGTCAATCTATTAGGATGGTAAGTTATGATAGTTACAATTTAATAGAGATTTTAGAATATTAATGAATATTTTCTTTTTTCGTGTCTACATGTAGTTTGATGAATGTATAAGCTTTTATTTCTACCAGATGTGATGGAGTTAATGAGAAACATTGGGGTATACTTACTTTTTCTATTTTGAACACTAAGATATTGGATGAAGGCTAATGACAAGTACATAATCTACATCCCCTTCTCAATATAGATTTGTCCAAGTCCCTACAGACCCTCATAGATTCCTTTTGTGATACTTCACCTGCTTGTTAGTGATGCTGAAAGGGCCACTTCCTGAGGGGTTTTATTGATTGTTTCAATTTAAACTTGGGTTTTCCCCCTATGCACCAAAAAATAGTTCCACTGTTAGGACTGAGATGTGTGATTGAAGGGGATGTGTAGGTTGACCAAGGAAGAGATACAACAATGGGTAGAGACAATGGAGCATGAATTTGTTGCAAAATAATCTAGAAACCAATGAATTAATCCTGAGAAGTGGTTGCAAAGGTATGTCTCTATAGACTTGCACGTGATTTTCTATGTTGAATTTCCTATGATTCTTGCCAAGTTGTTGTTAATACTACCAGAGAAAGTTAGAAACTAGTGCCTTGTTGTACCACATAACTAGAGTCTAGAGTGACTTATGTAAAAATTCTCACAAGTAATAGATTTATGGTTGAACACTATATTGGATGGTTACATTGTTGAATTTGAGATAAAAAACTACTCAGTCATATAGTGAATCCAAGAGGAAATTTATAAAAGGGTCACGAAGGAGATTTATGAAATCACTATTTACCTGGATAAATAAGTTTTCATGCAACAAAGTAATGTTATTGGAATCTAGCAACATGAGTAGTTAAATATCTTTACAATGAGTGGTTAGACAAAACCATGGGTGTTCATAAACCTAGAGCACTAAAATCATTGTTAACTTGACCAAGTTAAGTTCACATGAACCACCCTTACAATCCCCCCATTAAACCTTGACCCAAGGAGATTGACCTGATCCCATTCATCAACCATCTCATATGAGTTCTCACATTCCCCCCATCAAGCTAGGATACTAGTACACTTTTCACCTTGGTGAATCTCCAAGTGGTCCATTCCACATATTGATGAACCTATGTGGCATTGCACTACATGTATGCATCAAACTCTTAAATCTTTACAAAAATGCATGCCCCTAGACAACATGTCTTCCTAAACATCAACTCTTACAACCTTGACCAAAACCCTTAGGGTGTTCACTCATCACACACATTAGATGCTTGATTAATATTTAACACTATTAACTCCATATTTTTTATTTCTCTTGTCTATACAACCACTCTCTCAACTTCTATATCTTGACCTGAATTTTCAACACCATTTATACTTACCAACTTCACACAGTCACTGCATCCACCATTCCTGGCCCCTCACATATCTCACTAATAAAGGGATTTAACTCTTAGGTCCACATCCATGATTTCATTCGTTACGACCTACAATGTGATGATTCATGCAAACAATCTTTATCTTCCCACCGAATGGAATGTTCTCTTTTGAGGACTCTTGTTTTGCAATGAGTGTGTTTCTAACCACAATCTATGCCATTTGGGGTTTGGTGAACATGTTGATGCCTTGAGTCAATGCCTTAACAATTATCTATTTCCAACGACCTACGTCCTAACAAAAATTCCTTTGAAATTTATTGAACCAATAGTTCGTCATGTAGTATTTTGAATTCCTTCACCCTTGTTGTGCTCCATTAGAAAATTGTCCACCACTGCAATGATGATCTACAAATCTATTGCCTTTCAACTGTAAGCATATCTCTTTCTCTCGGCTTTCTTTGCTCTACCGATTTCTCATTTTTGTTTTTTCATTTCCATTTAGATGTAAAACTCCAAATATTCCTATTTAGGAATGAGACCATCTTGTTCCTGTAATTGACAGAACTAATTCAATTTGCGTTCAACCTAAATATGTTTCATACTTATTCTAATTTCTTATACTTGGCTTCATGTTTTTATTTAGTGTTCCACACATTTTTGACATTTCAACAACTCCTCGTGTACCATCCTTTGTTTAGACACTTGAGCGCCATGTTTCCAGATAGAATCCCCTATAGACTTGTTGACAAAAGGAAAAATTCCTCCTGCAATGAGTGAGTGTTGACCAAATCAAGGCCCCAGTTAGACCCTTTTGCATTTGGTGTGGCTATATACTTTCTGGAACAAAGGCCTAGTTTCATATATTAATCTAACTTTGAAAATATATCCATAAAAACCAATTAAGAGAAAACGAATCTAATCTAATCGTCCTAGATACTTACAAGTAAATATAAACAACTATACAATTTTAATGTGTATGAATGGGTCTACTTGAATAATATTAACAACAAGGGATGGGGAAACCGCCCAAATGTATCACTTAAAGAAAATAATACAAATGTTTCAATTAGTGAAGATCTTGACTAGAGTATGGGTCTAGTTAGCCACTTAAATAGATTTTTGGGCTCTGCTTTAAAGATCTTATGAGAAACTAATTATATTTTTTGTTCTTTTTAATGTTTATTTTCATATAATGAAATTAATCTAAATGAAATAAAATAAATCTATCTTGATAACGAGAGAAATATTAATAAACTATCTCTTTGAATATCATAAATTAATGTCAATTCATTCATATTAGAAAAATAACAAATTTGTGTTAATAAAAATAATGCAACACTACATATACTTGACCATTTCAAAAGAAATGACAAAAGCACATTCCAACATTCAATAGGTATCAATATAAAGAAAAATGATTGAGGAAAATACTAGCAATGTCTTTTAAATAATTAAAGATCATACAATACCAGATCCCATCATTCAACAAATATCGGTACTTGATTAATCTTCAAAATTTGACTATAAAACATTGATTATAAAACTAGACTCTCAAAGTGAAACAATTTCCAACTCTCTTGGGATTGTAATTTGAGAAAAAAGATCACACAATAATATCAGTTCTTCCTTCTTTGGTTAAAACCCCTATTATCTTCTACAAACCCTCTATTTATAATCAAAGAGCACAATTTAAAAATAAAATAAAAGTTTGTTTCTTGATAGCTTCAAGAAAATCGGATTTCTAATTTCTTGGGGTTTTGAATAATCTTTTTTTTACCAACTACAATTCCAATCCATAAATCCTTGAGCTTCAAGTGGTAACAATCTTCGACAAATTCTACATAAAACATTTACAAAATTTATTAACAAAATTCTCATTCCAAAATAATCAAAATTAATTAAAAAAATTGATTCATGTAAATTAGCAACAAATCCCAAAATCTAAGCCAAATATTTTTATTATTTTTCAATCCTGATAGATAGATAATGAATCGATGAGATTAGACTAACATAAAGTTTCAAAATCCAATTTTATTCTCAGAAAATAACCCAGAAAAATAATTTTAATAAAAAAAAAATGTAACCATTTTTCTATTGCATTTATGATAAATTTAGAGTGATTTTTTTTAAATAAATTATTCCATATCATTTTCCTCAATTACCTCTTTCCAACGAGCTATTCTGAGCCTAGTTTTGTGCCCTGTAGCTCGAGATATTTGCTTCATAAGTTGGAGTCTTGTCGCAGTTTGTGCACAAATTGTCGAATCGTTAACTTAAAAAAGTTAATATCCCACCTACATGAGAGAAATTTATATTTTGTTGTTTATATTTTTTAAATGATCCTTATTGTTTATGTGAAATGAGAGGTATGGAGAAAGGTGTGGTATTATGTAATAAATGTGATATGGATGAAGGTGTGAATAGTTAAACTTTTGAAACAAATTAAAATCAAGACATAAGCCAAACTTCATGAACCCAATTAATTAAATAAAATTAATATTGTATTGGTAGGAGGCCACGAGGAGAAATAAGGAAATTAAAATAGGAAAACCCCGAAGAAAAAAAAGGTTAAAAGCACAAAACTTCAAACAAGCATTTCGTGATCGAGGACACGAAAATTGACAAATTTTATATCATTGGAAAAATCTCAATGAGATGAAGGTGATGGAAATATTAAGAATGATAAAATAAATAATCAAAAAATCACTAAAAATAAGAATCCAAATACAAAGCGAAAAATCTCAATGAGATGAAGGTGATGGAAATATTAAGAATGATAAAATAAATAATCAAAAAATCACTAAAAATAAGAATCCAAATACAAAGCAACAAAAACTGACAAATTTTATATCATTGGAAATATCTCAATGAGATGAAGGTGATGGAAATATTAAGAATGATAAAATAAATAATAATAAAATCACTGAAAATAAGAATCCAAATACAAAGCAATAGGATATTTATAAAATTTATATGAGGGACCCTTTATTTTTCTCAAAATAAAAAGGGGGGTTGTTGGGGAAACAACAAATAATGACACAATGGAATGAAGTGGTTATCTCTAATCAAAATATTAGAATTTTTTTATTTAACTTATTAATCTTGGTTTGACATTTTCACCTATCAGTTTTAAGGGTACAATTTTGTTGTGGCCACCAACAACCCCCCTCTTTGTTTGATGTTAGCAATAACACCAAGCAAATGGGGACCCTTAATAAAAATCCAAACAAACATTTTTATGAAAATTTTTGTATTTAACTCCTTCAAACTTTATCTCATTGCGAAAAAAGTATGAAACATTTTCTTATGAGCATAATAAACTGCGAAGGAACGACGCGAAATTCATCGCATCGCATTCATTATGAAGCACTCTTAAATGAAAAAACTTAAGAAATCTCCGACGGCCGATATGCGACGTCGCATATCGCAACATCGCGTAAGTAGCACACAATGACTGAATGACTAAATGCTGTGATCTGCGATTCTGCGATGCTGCGATAAACGCGATTTCAAAAATTGGCGATCATGATTTTCTGCTATGGCACATCTTGACGATGCGATCCACGATGCTATGATGCGAGTCGCAGAAATCGCCCATCGCGAATTTCCCTCAGCGCAGTATTCAAGGAAAGCTGTCCGTTAACCAGGATTGGGCGCGCGCCTTAAAAGAAATTAATGATTGTACACCAAAGTATTTAGGAAGGACAGTCTCGTGTTTTTCGAAGAGTCAGTTCGCTGTGGATGTCATGATTATGCATTCATAAGAGCTTAAAGCTTTCATGTCAATATTTATTATCATTACTCTTTTCCTTTGCGTAAACTGTAAGACAGGAAATAACATGAAGCAATGTGCAGGAAACATCTAAGGAAAAGGGGAAAGCATCAATGCTCGAAGAACAGAGAAGAAATCCCTTCAGAAACGGATGTTGCATGCGACAGGACCACAGATTCCAGAGTATCACTCAATAGATGCTGATGCCAATAGGCCACCTAAAGCTCAGAGTCAAAGGCGCACAAAAGCAGCATGTTTACAAAAAACCCTGAAGCTTACGCACCATAAAAGCCCGGAATGAAGAACGGAGGCAGTTTTCGATGCAGAAAATTATTCAAAGAGTAAAGTCCCTAAATTTTTCAGTCATTCGCAAGGCCGGAAACCGAAATAGCAAAAGCAGAATTAGTTTGAGAGAAATTTGGGTCATTACCAAGTATACACGCAGTGAATACACCCAATCAGAGGAAGACTCTCGAAAATATCTTCTAGTTTACCAGAAAGTGGTTCCAGCGCTTGTTATTTCTATTTTCATAGCTCAAACAAAAGTGACAGGTGACCAACCGACTCTTCCCAGTCGAATGTTGCATGCTTACAGCACTAAGGAGCAAATACAGAAATAGTTTAGAATTAGATTCAATTTTTTTAGAAACAGTTTTGCTTTATCAAAAGGGCGGTCATTTAAAACCGTATCCTAAATTTATGTAATTAAGTTAATTAGTTAGCAGTATTTAAACCCTTCTCAGGCATTTAGAGAAGGGTCCAGAGATTTGTCAAAAACTTGTCCTCGGAACATGCACTTCTGCACCCTCAGAGGAGGTTTTGATGAATGGATGGATCGAGATTTATTAATGTTTGCATTTGATGTCTGCTACTGATGTTGCACTTTTGTACTCTTAGTAGATGTTAGAACAAGTAGAGATAAATCGTTTTTGCTTGAAGTTTATGAGTAGGATTAGTCATAAATGGTACTTTTATCTCTTGGCCATTTCTGCTTATATTCTTGAAGTGATTTACAGTTTTCAGTTGTTTATATGTTATTGCATGAATGTATGAGTTACCATTTGGCACTTCTGTACGGTGGAGTCATTTGTTTATGTCTGATATATGAATAACTTATTATGCGATATGTTGTTCACAACTGTTTTGCCTAACTTCTTATGCAAAGTGGTTTATCTTAATTGATTTCTATTCTTACAATAGCTGAATGATCTTTATTACCAATTGTTGTTTGAAATCTCTCTAGATCGCATAATAGAAGATATACACCCCGGTTTAGCGTAGATTAGATGTGTTGTTTCTCATTAGATTACAATAGCATAGAGTTAGTTTAAGAATCAGAATTAAATTAGCTTTAAAGTACTCTTAGATCAGCTTCATCCAACTCTACACACACACACACCCTCAGATTGGGAAATTGGTCCCATTATCCCCAGTCGGACCCGCTATACCAAACGGGTAAGGAGCTGCCAACCAAGGTCTGAACCGGGTGGGTATCCCCCTTGTTGTCGACCCGATTTTCGGGGCTTCAACAAATTCTTAATATCTAAAAATAATTAGTTATTCATTCATTAATACTTTTACTTTTCATAATAGGTCAAAAGAGCATAAAGATGGAGTTCGTTATTTATATTAATACAAAGTTTCTAATAAGTTATGAAATAAAACAAAGACCTAAGTCTTTATTCAAACCAATTTTTTGCACACATTTGTTCATCGTCTCTCTTTTTAAACTTTCATTACTTCAATTTTTTGAGCGCAAATTTCCCCTTTAATTGTATTACAAACATTAACCCACCGCCAGCAAGCGTTCATAGCCCTAACAGGTTTATTTTTTCTTCTTTTAATTTAAAATTTCATGTTTTCACTTTATAGCTTATGATTAATTCTTAAATTTATCATACATAGCCAAGTGACATAAGCAGGGTATGTAGAGAGTTGCATTGATTGATAAAAGATGTTGGTGAATAAAAACTAAGCATATTATTCTTTCCCATTTTCAAATATTACTTATGCTAGTTTTAATATTATGAAATAGATGGTTCTCTTTGTAACGATGTTAGATAAACATTTTCTTTTTAAATGAACACTATATTAATATTGGATAAGACATAATTTATGCCATAACTAAAAGGCTACTTGTTTTTGTGGTAAATTAAACAAGTAATCCCCTTTTTAAATGCAAGGCATTCTTTCCAATATGTTAACCAAATGAAGAGGAAATTACACCAAAACCAAAGCTAAATACAAAAAAATAAAAAGGAAGTGTAAAATTATTACAAATGAGAATTAAGAAACCTATTCCAATCAATAACCTAATTGAAAATAATGTATAAAGAAAATTATTTTTCTAAACGACTAAGTAAATTGAAAAGAAAACTTGGAAGTGAAAAGAAAACAAAACTACAAAATTTATTTAATGAAAATCAATCTAAAATTTAATCCACGAATATAATAAAATCCCAATAAATAAAATTTGAAGATAAACACTGCAACCTATCGCAATTCAAAATAGAAAGTGGAAATTGGATTATAAGGGATATATTGAATTCAAATTTTGGGCTCTTTTCCCTGTTCAATCCTTCAACTAATTTGTTTCATTTAACTTTAGATTGAGATAGATAAAATTTCATTCACTTGTTTCATTTAAATTTAGATTGAGATAGATAAAATTTCATTCACTAATAGATTGAATGTTGAGATATTCATGGCTTTTATTGAAATAGAAAAATACAAATGCATCTAAAATAAAAATTAAATATATCCTAAAAGTAAATTCGAAATTAAATGCAGAGTTATGATATCAATATTAAAATCTTCATTAATCTAGTTCATATTCAAATTCAAGCTTCTGTGATCCATATTTTGAATATTTGAAACATTTTCAGTAGAAATCACATTGGAAGAGTTAGGACAACACATTTCGAACCAACCTATGTGGTTCATTATCAGGACAAGATGAAGAATCATATCATAGGTGCAAGTTAAATAGGCAGATAAAACCGCCTAACGAGTATAAGAAAAATTGTTATTTTTGACTGGGTGAGGAAAAAGGGCAAGAAATAATATAAATAATTGAAAACTTATTTTTTACTTAATTTTAAAATAATTACATTAACTTAAATTTAACTAAATTATCTATATATTATTATATATATAACATGACCAAAAATAGGAAATACATAAATAAATATAAATAAATAAAGGATTATAACAAACCGATAAATATAGTAAACATTATTCTAATAAGTAAAAGTCACTTCCTTAAGTGATTTTTGCTTCAGAGTTTCTACCAAGTAAGAAACTTGTTTCCAAGCTCCCCCTTAATTAGGGACCTACAACAACTTCTCAGGTGGAGATGATGGGACGACCATCTACTTGAAGAACTCTTCCTCACAATGTCATGGACTTATTTACGTTATCTAGGAGCCCTCATGTTTGAGACTTCTTCATAGGGCACAGACAATCCATCACTTTCATCCATGAGTCACTCACGTCATCATCGGAAAGTGGTCCAACTATTCATATATGTCTTTCCTTCATGCCATGCTTCCTTCTTCATGCCATGTTTCCATAAACATCATTCATCCTACTACATGGGCATCGATGGTGGAATATATCCATAGATCTTCCTTAGGCAGTCCTGCATAAGCTCATCTAGATGTTTATTCAAAAATAAGAAATGAACACTTAAATAAAAGTTACCTTTGTGATGGTATTTCATCATGACATCTTCTAGTTTCCATGAGTATCCAACATACATATCGACACATCTAGCAAAGATATATATATTTCCAAGGGTATTTTTTTCAGACTCCATTAGAGTCTTCATATATTTCATGGAGATATCCTAGTCAAATATTCCTAGTCTTTGAGATGTTTATTGCCTTTACCATGGTTACATATTCCATGATCTCTACCTTCCTTTCTTTAGATATTTCATTCTCAAGAACTTTCAATCAGGGTTCCTCCATTTAATGTCAACCACCTCAAACTTCATATGAGGACATATTATGTCGATTTCATCTAGTGAATGTGTGACCCGTGCACTCCCACATTCCTTCGAGGGAGGAGATCATTCCTTTTGATTATTCTCTCAGGATAGAGCATTGATCCATGTTACCTGCAACCATATGATATGACTCTTTAATAATGAATATAAGCATACATACCTCATTTTCCTTTGGGTCATCCAAACTTCCTGTAGAAACTCCCTTGATTGAAAAAGCTTCAATTCATTGATTTGCCTCTTTTATGTCATCATACCATCATCCCATGAATTCCACAAGTTTGGAGTTATTGATGAAACACTTGCCTCCCCTCATGATCGATGAACCTTTCAATGAAAATTCAATCATAGAATCTTGAGGATCTAAAGTATCCCCATCAGCAAATGTTTCCTTTTAACTGATGTATGATGAACCTTGTACTAGATTACCTTGCCACTTATGTTTCCAATGAAATTCCCAAGACCTATATCCTTGACTTCCACAGATTCTAACCATCTTTCATGCTTCTCTATGATGATTTCCCGAGCTCTTGCTTTCAATGCTTCTAAAATTCCTTGATGCATCTCGTCATTTTTCTTAGTGAATCATGATGGCCATATATTACAACATAAGACCTCAGAACTTGAAAAGAACTTAGGAAAGGAAGATTATCTCAGTCATAGTAGAGATCTCTTACTTCCTCTATCTTGCACTTCTTTTCAGCTTCCTCCACTTTTTCAGTGACATGAGCTTCTTCTCTTCCTCTTTTGTTATTTTCCTTCTTGATCTTAGGAAAATCTCTTTTGTAGTGTCCATATTCTTGACACCCATGGCATTGAATCTTAGAAATGACCCTTTTCATTTTTCGAGAACCAGACTTTCCAAATTTTCCCTTTCTTATTGTCATTGAAGCATAAGCTTGATTTTGCTCACCTACTCCGACATCATATTTGGCCTTTAGTCTAGAATATTTAATCTTGCACAATGACCTTATATCTTGAAATGGAGTAGCTTATTTATTCCCATAAATTTTGAGGTTAATTTACCCCACTCCTCAATATGTGCATTTAGTACATTTGTAGTCATTTCTCTATGAGCCATGAATTCTCACGAATCTTGGAGTTGATCCCAGATTTCATATATCCTCATAAAATATGAGGTTATTCCATCTTTTATTGATATATTGAGCTTTTATAATTCTTTCCTTAATGAGATGACTTCTCCAGCAATGCTTATGGAATACAACTCTACCCATTTGTCATAGATTTATTTTCAAGTTTTAAGTTTGGATACATATGGGATGGGGGGATCCTTGATGGATTCTATGAGAATCCTTTGAGCCCTAACTTCCCCTTTCATATGATTTGTAATATATTTAGCACATTACTTTATTGGTTTAATGATAGATCCTTTGACATGTTCCATAACCTCATTTTCAATTAGATTCAGATTTGTCCTTTTCTTCCATGTAAGATAGTTTGAAGCCCTAACCAATTTGTTGCTTTTCTTGCAAAAAGACATTATGAAAAATTCATATCTGGACATAAATATACCTACTTGATAGGATTATCCTTCTTCTTGTTGCTTTCTTGATGTTGATGATGATCTAGAATAGAAATTTTTTTCTTGATGAAGATAGTTTTATTCAAAAATGATCTGTGTTCCCATAAAGAGAAAGATCCCTTAGGATCCTTTGATGGTCGAGTCTTGTTGATGAATATCAATGATAAATTCTTGATGATGTCCTCAATGGTAGGGGTATTTCTTGAGAGATAGATATCCTTATAACACCTTTTTATCTAGCTTCCTTTAAACAGTCTTGATTAGTAGATCTCTTCAATTTGAGTAGATGTAGGGTTTTTATTGATGATGATGCCAGTATTTCTTTGTAGACTTATTTGATATATGGTTATGATTCTTCCTTTGTATATATTTTCTTCAAGATGATATTTTCTTTTATGACTTCCTCGATATTTGATCCTTGAGTGTCCCTTGATAAAATGTCCTTCCTTGATTTAGTCACCTTAGCTCTGAAACCATGTTGAGAAATATAGGGCATCTAGATTATGGGATTTCTCTTAGATAGATAACTTCTTGTGAATTATTTTTACTTCTTAATTAATATATTATTTTACTTATGTTATTATAATGTTATTCTTCATCAAACAACTACCAAGCATAAACCATAAAGACATAAGAGAAAAAAAATATCGGCTCTCAGCTAGGGCCAAAACCTCTCCTACTTGAGAGGAAAACAAAAACACATTATTCTTCTTATAGAGACTTCAGTTGATGAATTCCAAGACCAAGACCCTTGACATAGTTTCCACTCCAAGACCAAGCCACAAGACCTCTTAGTTTAACTACTTTCTTCAATGGTCAAACTACTTGCTTCTCCTTCCTTCTCTGCTATCTTTCAGATCTGGCTTCTTAGATTAGACCTGCTACCTTCAACAATGCTAGTTGCAGCACATGTGATGTATGATGTACCTTGTTATCACTTTTCTTAGAGGGGAGACTTTCTTACATACTTCGGCTTGATGCATTCAATGAATCTATTAGCCTCCTGCTCATAACAGGTATTCATCTTTCATGATCGACATTTCTACATACCAAATACGTCATACTTTGCATGTTGCAATGTTCCATATTTGCTACTAAGGCCAAAGAAGTGTCCATGAGAGTGTGCTAGTCTAAGTGCCTCTGTTGTATTCCAATTTTGATGAGTTATTCCATTTTTGAAGAATTTTCAGTTAAAGGGAGGTCCAAACAGCTTAATCT
>APFE031523225.1:0-10027 GCA_000404065.3 Pinus taeda | reverse complement strand
GTGCAAAATTCGACACAAAAGTAGAAAAACTAGTACAAAAACGCAGATAAAAATGGCTCAATTTGTATGCAAATTGAGATGAAATATTGGATGAAAAATGAGGTGCAACAAATGATTCAAAACTTGGTGCAAAAACAAATGCAAAAGTAGACGAAAAATTGGGTCAAAATTGAATGTAACATTAGACACAAAATGGGATGCAAAGGTGGATGCAACACATGTTTCAACATAGGATGCAAATTTAGACTCTCAAAAGGATGCAAAATTGGAAGCAAGAAATGGTATTAAAAATGATGCTAAATTGGATGCAATAAATGAGGCAAAATATGGTGCAAAATAGGATGCAAAAAGGGGGGATGATGCGGAATCTTTCACTGCCAAGGAACCCATTGAAGTGGACCCATCAGCGAAGGTACCTTGGCTTCTACCCATGTTGTTAGTTCAACTGAAACTACTGCTACTGTCGGATATAGGGAACGAGCACACGGATTTGAGGTTAGGGATCCAAGGCAGCCTTGCTCAGTCAATTAGAGTATTTATACCTTCCGTCGATGCTGCACGTCTTTATCTCTGGTCTAAATTAGATTCAACATATTTCACAAAATTGGATGCAGAAAAAGGTGTAAAAAAGGCAGAAAAAACTAGCGCAAAAATAGATGTAAAAATGAGAACAAAATTAGAAGCAAAAAATGCCAAGATTAGATGCAAAAACTAGCACAAATTGAATACAAAAAAAGGCACTAAATCAGATGCAAAAGATGGTGTAAAACTCGATGCAAATTATGACACAAAACTAGAAGCAAGGAATGGCACAAAACAGGAAGCAAAAAATGATGCAAAAATAGATGCAAATAATGGCACAAAACTAGAAGCAAAACCTGTTGTAAAACCAAATGAAATCTTGGTGCAAAATATGATGCAAACTTTGGTGTAAAAAAAATGCAAAATTTGGCGCAAAAAAGGACGCTTTAAAAATTGTACAATAGAGCCAAATTTAGCGCCAAACTGCTCATCCCAATTGAGAAAAAATGCACTAAAATCTGGTGCTAAATCTGGCGCAAATTGCTTGTTTTGTTGTAGTGATACTATATCCATAGGTATATCACCAGGAATGATTTTCGATGATGGTTCTCCCCTTCTCCTTTTCCTTTGCCTTTTCACCACAGCCTGATGTTTGGGACTGTAAAAGACGTCAAGAGGAGGGATTTCTTCCACTTTAAGGACAATTCAGATGAAGGGAATGTCAGGATGATCTCAATTTCTTCTGTAGTGACAGTTATATCAGAAGCCCTATCAGTAGACGAGCTCTGTTCAATGTTCTGGGGTGTGTTGAATGTTTTGTCCATTTTAACATTTTCTACCCCTTGTTGTCCTTTAAGCTGCTGATGAAGTTGCTTCCCGTCTTCATCAAGCTTATTCTTGAAGGGTGTTTCTTCAGTATGCACCCACTTCAATATTCTTGGAAACTTGTTCTAAGTTTTGTTCTGACAATTAATGCAATCTAGAAACATGTCACGTCCGGATGAATCGCAAATTAGCAAAAGGCTCACCGCTCCCTTCACCTCCGATCTTCTGATTGTGATAAAGCTACTTGTAAAAGTTGTGACTTTAATAAAATCATAAGAATGAATAACTCAAAAGGAAATCCACGCTTGTTAATCATTCGTCGAGCCCGCTCTAATGCCACATCATTCCTCGTGATTTCCCAATCGCAAAAGGCCTTTGGCTATATCCATTCCCCTATACTCCAAAATCTCTGATTGCGATATTGTGATCATCGCATCACACACTTCCCATACCCAAAGAACCAATATAATGATATCGCGATCGCATATCGTCAAAACACATGGAAACAAGCTCTAAATACTATTTGAAAGGTTTTTGCGATATGATCTATTAATGAGATAATAAATTACCACGCGAAGCCATGATTTCATTTATTAAAGACCTCTAACGATATTTATGATTTAAAGCCCCAAGGTGATTAGATGGCCTATATATGGATTTGTTCACATTTAAACTATGCTTGCCATCATTTCAAGCCTTGTATGTTGAAATTCTTCTACATTTTAGACCTATTTCTCTTCATTCCTCTGCGTTTCCAATTTGTAGGTTAAACTCGAGAAGAAGCAGTGTAACTGGATGACCAAAACAAAGAAAGGAAAGAAAGCCATGGAGACTTCACAATCCACACCTTCTGCTTCCGATGGAGAAGAAATGCCCTCGCTTTTCTCAGACACTACATGCACAATAGACAGTGGAACACCCTCGTGGGAATCCATGTACCAATTTCTTGAAAGCAAAGGACCTAAGGTAATTCAAAGGGTGGCAACAACATATGCTACTTCATCTTCTGAATCCGCCAGGGACAGAGCTACTCTATAGGGTGAGAGCAGGGGGGAGTGAGATTCCAAGGATGTCTTCCAATCTTTTAACAAACTTAGTTACTGACAGTCGATTCTTTGCCGGACCCATTGCAGAAATGAGAGAGGTGAAAGCTTTTGTTGTTCCTTCATTTTCTTACTAGTGATCAGAGAGAGGATCTCCGTCCTCTGGTGAATCCATCTTGCTTGATCCTCAGCAGTAGGAGGCCGATGAGGGGCAGCTGCGTGTTGCGTTCTCTGGCTAGGGCTGCGCAGATTCGTTAGCGGTAGCAACAACATGTTTAGTATCCTTTTTTTAGATTATACCAGGCAACATCGGTATGTTACTACCAAAGTAGTTCCACCATTATTTATGAGTGCATATATCATGGATGCAACTTTTTTTACTAAGACAAAAGTCAAAAGTACAGTAGTGAAAGCTTCCAAAGTTTTCCTTTATAAAATTTGGGGACCCCTTCTTTGTAGACATGAAAGGGTTTATATAACAAAAATAAAGCACAAAAATAGACAATACATGAAAGTTCTGAGGAGGTTAAAACAACTCTCCTTAAAATAAGTGACAAAAATAACAGAAATAGAAGGTGTTGGAATGACAAGCTCAAGAATGCAATTGTGTCTATTCTTTCATTCACTGCATAAGCTCATAAATATCCATCATTGGCTTAACTTCAAGAGGTTGACCTGTCCTCATGCGTAACTATTCCGTGTCTCGAAAAGTCGTTGCAACAACATGGGGGAAAACCATCCGGTCGAGGAGTTGAATACAGACCGAATCCATGATATATGCACTCATAAATAATGGTGGAACTACTTTGGTAGTAACATATCGATGTTGCCTATTATAATCTAAAAAGAGGATACTAAATGCATTGTTGTTGCCACTAACGAATCTGCGCAGCCCTAGCCGGAGAACGCAGCACGCAATTGCCCCTCAGCGGCCACCTACTGCTGAGGATCGAGCAGGATGGATTCACCAGAGGACGGAGATCATCTCTCTGATCACCAACAAGAAAATGAAGGAACAGTAAAAGCTTTTGCCTCTCTCATTTCTGCAATGGGTCCGGGAAAGAATCGACCGTCAGTAACTAAGTTTGTTAAAAGATTGGAAGACATCCCTTAAATCTCACTCCCCCCTGCTCTCCCTCGTAGAGCAACTCTGTCCCTGGCGGAGCGTGGATTAGTCGGGCAGTTTACTCGATTATGGCCCTCACCCAAGACCATCCAAAAATGGGTAGAAAGGAACTGGATTGCGTCAATAAATGTGAAAATTTCAATGAGGTTCTCTGGAAGAGGGTACTATGCCTTCCACTTTGAAACCAAGGAGGATCGTGATTTGATATTTAGGAATGACCCATACTTTATGGATACAAGGGGATTGTACCTAAACAGATGGACACCAGATTTTGATCCAGAAATGGATGTACCCAGCGTTATTCTAGTCTGGGTCAGGTTGCCGCATCTTCCCCTCCACTGTTGGGAATGATTCAGTTAAGCGCTATGGAAATGTCAGACTCTAATGAAATAACATACAGGTTGCGCACAAGAAAATTATGCATGCATTGCGTCAGAATCGTAAAAGTATTAGAGGAAAAGGGCTTTCAGAACGATTAAAATCAAAGGATCATATGCGCTAGAACAACAGCTGGATATATAACCAAACTCCCTTCAAATGCAAGGTATGTCATCGAATATGGCCATTCTTTGCTATAGATGTTACAAAAAAAATGCGAAATGAAAAAGATTGAAAGATACAGAAAACGCAAATGGGAACGGCGGTTAAAAGAAAAGACAGCCAACAATAACCAATCCACTCCATCCTTCATTCCACACCCCTCATATCTTTTTTACCCCCTCCCTCTAATCACACAAAGAGACAACATATCCTCTTCATTAGCCTAAATCCTTTGAGCCATTGACCCTCACCCCCTCTATCTCCCAACACAGATCCAAATCCAATTCCCCCCCCCCACATACTCTCAACCCCCATCATCCCCTCTAATCTCAAACACCCAATCTCCTCCCCCTCCCTCAGTAGATAGAATTCTAACAAGAAATCAATCAAAGGAAACACTTCAAAATGTAGAATATTAAAAAAAAGCAGGAAGAAAGTCAAACAAAGAACTGAGGGATGAAGCGGCAGAAAAGGAAATGGCATTAGGAATGCATCAACCAATCGAATCCTTCTTGGGAAGGAGCTCAGGAAATAATGATAAAAGCCAACAAAGAGGGAAAGGTCCCTTGCACCACCCAACAAGCAAATAATGATAGTGGTCTCCTGGAATTGCCGAGGAATGGGATCATCCTTTAAAGAAAATGCCACAAGAGACATTCTGGCAAAAGAAAATCTAGACATTCTTATGATTTAGGAGACCAAAACAAATAGCCATGAAACGGAAAATATTAAAAAAAAAAAAAAATCAAAAATTATGAAGGGGAAGCAATACAAGCAACAGGAGCGTTAGGAGGAATCTGCACAATATGGAAGAAAGGGCTTTGGGAATTGATACAACAAAAAAAAGATCATTATTGGATACAAACGGACCTAATGTAAATAAGCACAAAAGAGAAGTACAGTGTCATAAACATATATGCCGCCAACCACTACAAGGAAAAAGAGCAATGCTGGGACACTATATAGGAAGCACTAAAAGAAACACAAACTAGGAAAATAATTCTAGGAGGAGACTTAAATTTGGTAAGTATAGAAGAAAAGTTTGGTGGGACATATCACATAGACCCATCCAGGGATGCTTTGGAAGAGATAATGGAACAACACAACTAAATAGACATCCCCCCAAACAATTGAAAATATACCTGGAGCAACAAAAGAGTGGGCAAAAACAACATTAAAGAAAGGCTGGATAGAATTCTGATTCAAGAAACATAGCAGCAGTGCACAACTCTCTTAAATCAAAAATTTTGCATACCACAACATCCAATCATAAATCGGTGGCAATAATGATGGGCAAAATGGAAAATCAAGGACCACTCCCATTTAGATACAGCCCAATATGGGACAACAATACAGAAATCAGTGAACTAATCAAGGAAACATGGGAACCAAGAGTATCAAGATCACCCCAATATATTTTGGAAACAAAATTTAAAAATTTAAGAGCCAAGCTAAAGGAATGGGCATGAGCAAAAAAAAAAAAAAGGAAAAAAGCGCTGCAACAAAAAATGGACAGCATGCAAATTGAAAAAGAAAGGAAAGAAGAAGACAAGCAGGATTGTCTAAGAGATAAGGAGATATTTTGGGAAATATACAGGGAAAACAGGAAAGAAGAAGAAGAGGCCAGACTAAATCTAGAAGTCTGTGGCTCAAGGCAGGGGATAAGAACACCTCCTTTTTCCACAATACTATGAAGATAAGAAGAGCAAGAAATTAGATAGAAAAAAAAAACAAGTTGACGGTCAAGAGGCCAAAGGTGCAGAGGAACTAAAAAAAGCAGCACATAAGCACTTTAAAAATTTACTTTCAACTAAAGAAGAAATGGTTGAGTATGAAAACTTCCTATATCATACAAAAAAAAAAAAAAAAAAAGACAAAAGCAGAAATGTGCAAAGAGATAACAGAAGAAGAGGTAGTGGCGGCCTTATTGGGAGCCTACATCTAGACAAAGCCCCAGGGCCAGATGGTTTTACAATAACATTCTACAGATTCCATTGGAATACAATTAGAAAGGATTTTTTAAGGATGGTGAAGAATGTGTTAAAAAAAACAAAATAAGAAGCAACACAAAATCCTCCTACCTCACTTTAGTCCCAAAAGAATCCAATCCCTCCACTTTCAATAGATTTCATCCCATCTCTCTTTGTATTTCCCCCTATAAGATCATAACAAAAATAATTGCAAATAGAATCAAGGAAGTGCTCCCAATAATCATATCTGAAAATCAAGGAGGATTCGTACCCAACAGGCAAATCATAGATAATGTAATCATTGTACAGGAAGTTGTACATTCCAATATGCAAAGAAAATAAAAAGGAATCATAATCAAATTGGATATGGCAAATGCATTTGATAGGGTCAGCCTGCCATATCTAATGGCAGTCCTTAAGAAACTTGGATTTTCAAGAGAAATAACAGAAGTCATGCAGGCTTGCATCTCCACTCCTTGGATTGCTCCTCTCATAAATGGAAGGCCCAACGAATTTTTTCAAAGCACAAGAGGCCTCAAACAAGGATTCCCTCTCTCTTCCTTCCTATATATTATAATGGTGGAAACTTTAAGCAAAGCCTTGGAAAATCAAAGAAAAGAAAGAAACATCACTAGACTCAGAATAGCAAGAAGAGTAAAGACAATAAACCACTCTCTTTTTGTTGATGACACCCTGTTGTTGGGAGGGGCATCAATAATAATTGCAAGAAGGTTCAAAAGAATTTTCGATGATTTCTTACAGGTTTCAGGTGGGCTCTTAAATAACACAAAATGCAGAATATATGGATGGAATGCCCCTCCTAGAATCATGCAAAGGATTTCACAAATCCTAGAAATCCCCATACAGGAAAAATGGACTCACTTCTTTTACTTGGGACTCCCTATCTCAAAAGAGAACATGAAGGCATAAATATGGACCAAACAGATTGAAAAAATGAAAAACATAATCCAAAGCTGGGGAATGATGTGGCTATATATGGCAGGAAGAGTAATATTAATTAAAGCACTCCTAGCAGCACTGCCTATCTACCAATATGCAATAATCTTGGCCCCAGCAAGTGCCCAAAAACAAATGGAGTTAATCTTAATCTTAAGAAGCAAGCAGTTTTACCATATGAACAAGGAGGCTTATCAGTCAGGCTGCCTGCGCTCATGAATGCAGCCCTGGGAATGAAAGTAATATGGAGATCGATCAGAGGAAAAGAGAGCTGGTGGAAAAAAATACTCATCTCAAAATACATGGACAGCTCTAGGAAAAGATTGCTTAATGGAAATATCCCATCAAGACAATGTACTCAAGCCTGGAAGCTAGTAAAAAAGACAATTCTTTTAATGAGCAACTACATCTCTAAAATCCCAGGCAATGGAAAAACAATATTGATTTGGGAGGATAGAATTATGGGAAAAGAACCACTAAAGACTCACCCAGAAATTGAAGGCATTCAAAAATGGATGATAGGAAAAGGTCTATATACTCTTCACTCAATCTCTGTTTGGAACCAAAGAGATTGGCAAGATTGGCAAATCTCAACAATCCCTGCAAATCTGGAGGTGCAATGGAGCAAATTAAGGCGGCTTCTAAAAGGGGCAGCACCAATAAACTATGATGAGGAAGATGAATTCCTCTGGGATCCAAGTGGTGGAAAATACACAGTCAAGACTAGATATAAAATCCTACAAGAACAACCAAATCAACAAGACTAGGATTTTTGGAAGATAGTTTGGAAAACATAAAGCTTGCCTAAGATCAAAATGTTTATATGGACTCTCTTAAAAGGGAAGATCTTGACCAGTGAAAACTTAAAAAAGAAAGGCTTCCAAGGCCCATCACGATGCCCAATGTGCTTGCAGGCTGAAGAAACCATTCAACATTTATTTCAAGAATGCATTTTCCCCAAAGAGTGTTGGCAGCAGCTCATAAGCCCTCTTGAAATCAATATAAATTTTGAAAAGCCTTTGCCAGATTTTCTCCAAACTTTGGAGAAGGCCTATCCATATACAACAAAGAAGAAAGTCACAATACAGAGGATCTGGAAATGCATCCGAGTAGTTCTTTGTTGGCAAATTTGGTTGACGAGAAACAAGTGCATCTTCAAAAAACAAACTCCAAGAATAGGGAAAACCCTCTCAAAAACTTGGGGATTAACTTCTGAAATCCTCAATGTTAAGGGAACAACTTCAGAAAAAAAATAGTTGGAAAATGAGAATGAATGGAGAGGAACTCGCAACTTGGAAAAAAAATCACAGAAGACATTGTCTCTACTTTGATGGCGCCTCAAAACATAATCCTGGAAAGGCAAGGGTAGGGGGAATTATTCTTGATCTGGATGGGAAAGAAAATGTTACATATGAATGGGGACTTGGAGAAGTCTCAAATAATAAGGCTAAAGCCTACAGCTTGTTAATGAGAACAAGAATAATAAAAAAAAAAGAGCGATACAAGATCCTATTATAATAGGAGACTCCGCCATAATAATAGAGGCAATGGCCGTCACAAAAATCCAAGCAATGAGTTCATGAATAGAATATATAGAGAATCGAGGGTATAGAATTTGGAGAGAGGGTTCTGAGAGGTATCGTTTGCAGACGACGTGTGCTTGCGAGAACCACAACCAACAGCAGAGCGCATTTGCGCTAGAATCAGGTGCAGTGAAAAAAAATGAAGGGAGGTTCGGGGAGAGACGCAAGAGGAGGTGGGATCACAAAACCATGTCCCCATAACTCCATTCAAGATAATTAAGCATGATTTCCAATTCAAAACAAGACAAAACTCATAAAAAATAAAAAATAAAGAAACAAATAAAAAATAAAAAATAAAAAACAGTCAAAAATCAGCAAAAGGCATATCTCTACAATGACAAGCAGAAAGTCATGAGAAGTGAGAGGAAACATCATAGCAGGTCAAAAAATCACATTAGTGTTGGCAGCGAGGACAATCGCGATCTTGGTCACAAGAACCACACAACAATCCATCCCATCGGCGTAAGGCTTTGGGCAGCCCCCAACCTCTATAAATACATTTGCAAATGCAACAAATCATTCAAGTCTAGTTCAAGGCAAAGTTATATGTTTGAATTGCTCCTCATCTCCCCTATTCTGCTCCAAGCGTCTCCGCCTTTCCTAAGCTCCTCCCTGTGTATTCTTCACTACCCACAAATCTTGCATCCCTTCATCTCCTTCAAACTTCCACCCATCCTCGCTGCACAAATCCTCATCTCCCATCCACACTCCCCCACAACAGATCATCCCCGCCTCTTAACTCCTCCCTCCTTAACGGCCCTTCTTCCTGACTATCACATTTAGTATAGCCAAACTACAACAAGCAGGAAAGTGCAGGACAAAAGACAGGCAAGCAGCAACAACAGAAGAAGGAATATCTCAGGCAAAACAAGACATAGGAAGCACAATAATACAAGGAATAGAAAGCAGCACAAGAGGAAGAAGAAGAAAACAAATCAAATGGAATTCAACCCCATTGAAAAGGCAACGAGGAATGATGCATGTCCAACATGCAAAGCAAACAAATTTATGATCCATTGACTACAAGAGTCACTTAAGGATATCAAATCCGAAATGAGAATGGAGTATAGCTACCAGAAAAGGAATATGGAAATGCAGAAAGAAGAGATCATGGCGCTAAAAACTAAATGCAAGCACTTAGAAGAAGCAGTGACATACTACAAAAACAACACTATGAGCAATGAAGGAGAGAACTCGGTCAACTATGACAAGAAGAAATAGCCATCTCAAGAGCAGTCAGTCTACAAGCCATGAAAAATTCTCAGAGAATCCATGATATGTAAATTTTCTCAAGAATAGTCATAAAAATATATGAATTTTTGAAATCATGCATAGGAGAAGGGACTGCGCTCCCTTCTCATTGCTTAGTTTCTTTTTATGCTACAGACGATTGTAATAGGAGCTTGCTCCATCACAACTTTTGGTAATATATCCACTATTTGACCTTGTTACAAAAAAAAA
>APFE031523221.1:0-46231 GCA_000404065.3 Pinus taeda | reverse complement strand
GAAATTTATTTTTGCTAGATTCAGTTGTTTTTTTTTATTTATTATCTTTCATGCTGAGATCTGAGCTTTCAAGTCGAGACGCGAAATCGATATCTGGTTAATAATTCACGATTCTTGTGGTGATTTTGAGCAATTTATCTTTCGAGGTCCTCAGTTGCTGGACGTCGTTTTGGTCATTGTGCTTTTACTGGATATCTTGCATTGTTCAAAGTTATTTAATGATAAATGATCATTGTTGTACTGTTAAGTAATCATCAAGGCACTGGTCTGCTCACTAATCAAATCATTTTTGATGCTTATCTTAAATCGTGTCTCGTGTCTCCCAACCAACTGGTCGACAGTTGGTCTTCAACATCTCACAGGGTCTACCCCCCTTAGCCGCGGGAGACAGGCTTAAACGGAGGGATCGGGGATCAGAGTGACAGCCCCTGGTCTGAGCGTTGTCGTGTCAATCTGCGCGACAACAAGTTGATTATGAAGAATGATGTCTGGGATGTGGTCCCTAGACCCAAGGACAAGTTTGTTGTCACATCGAAATGGTTCTACAAAATCAAGCATGGCGTTGATGGAAGTGCTGAAAAGTTTAAGGCCAGGTTTGTTGCTCGAGGCTTCTCTCAAAAGGAAGGTGTGGACTATGATGAGATATTTGCACCAGTTGCCCGATATAAACCATCCGTTTGATCATTACCCTCGCTGCCTCTCAAGGATGGAATTTACGTCAAATGGATGTCAACGCTGCCTTCTTGCATGGCTCACTTAAGGAGGAAGCCTATGTGGAGCAACTTGAGGGGTTCGAAGTTCACGATCGAGACACATGTATGCAGGTTGAAGAAATCCCTCTATCGGTTGAAGCAAGCTCCCCGGGCTTGGTATAAGAGGATTGACAACTATCTGATGAAGATGGGTTTTACAAGAAGTGAAGCTGATCTGAACCTTTACTTCAAGGTTGAAAATGATAGACCTCTCATCTTGGTACTTTATGTGGACGATCTCTTTGTGACAGGTACAAACCCTCTCATTTATCAATGCAAGAGGGAGTTGGTTTCCGAATTTGAGATGAAGGACCTAGGATTGATGCACTACTTCCTAGTCTTGGAGATCTGGCAAAAGCCAGGTGAGATTTTCCTTTCTCAAGGAAAATGCATGGTGAAGCTACTTGAAAGATTTGGGATGGTGGATTGTAAGTCTGTGACTATTCCGATGGAACTCAACTTCAAGAAGCTATGCAGCAGTGTTGTTGGGCTCGATTTGGGAAATCCTTCTAAGTATCGTCAACTCGTGGGGGCCTTGATGTTCTTGGTGAACTCACGTTCGGACATATGCTTTGCAGTGAATACATTGGGTCAATTTATGGTCGAGCCTCATCACATACATTGGATTGCTGCCAAGAATCCCTTGAGATATCTCTGAGACACAATCACCTATTGACTGAGATACATTGTCGGGAATTTGAAGCTCCATGGTTATTCTAATGCTAACTGGGCTGGCAGTGTGGTGGAGTGTAAGAGCACATCGAGATGTTGCTTCTCACTAGGTTCTGCTTCGATATCCTGGATGAGCAAGAAGCAGAAATCGGTTGCTTTGAGCACCGGCGAGGCCGAATACATTGTTACAAGTATGGCCTTTTGTGAAGCTGTTTGGTTGAGGAAGCTCTTTAGTGAGTTGTTTGGGCATGTGTTGGATACCACCATGATCTACTGCAACCAAAGTGGGATTCGTCTCTCTGATTTGAAATCCCTTATAGGGAGGGTTAAATCACTTATGTATTTGTGACATTCACCTTCATAGAATTTCCTAATGTTGCTAAGCAATTGATTCCTATGTGTAACTAGTTTTCATTTAATTCCTCTAAAGAGGAGGTGGTTAGTTGTGACTTACTTATTGTAACTAATTGGACTTGGAAGAAGTATCCATTCCCTCTTGAGGGATAACTTGTAAACCTCTCCAAAGGACTCGCTCCATATCCTCCTCATCATATAAGGGGGTATCAACTCTAATAAAAATTGTCCTTTTTTTGGGAGCTTGGGGACTCTTTCCCCTTGGCATCCCACTCTTCTCAATTTGGAGGAGACCTTCATGGTTTGATTGATTGGTTTGTTCATTGCTTTTACACTAAAGTGGATTAGACTAGTTCTACTTTTTCCATTCTCTTTTCATTTTATGATTCATATGCTCTAAAACTTCACATGCAAAATACTTGGATGAGTCTTGTAAAGTATTTTAATTTATTTTGAGCATTCCAGTTTCTTATAGTTCATAGCTTGCCCTCTCTTAGTTTCATTTGCCTATTTTCTCTAATTTTCTCATAAGTTGCTCTTGTTCTTTATTTTGTGAAGTATCATCAATCTGTTCAAGGCATCTTATCTCTAGTTTGACAATTGCAATTCCTTTCTTTATGCAATTAGTTTATTTTAGACTCTTAACTTCCTAGTTTTATTAAATTTGAATTCTTTTGTACTTAGAGGAAATTAACCTCCAGCTTCACTGCGTGAAGTATTTTAATCCATGGACCTTTTTCCTCCTATGCCTTCTTATTCTAAGATTGGGGGAATGGTAAACACTTGACTTGCTAAAGTAGACTAGGTGACTAGTGTTGGATCTACTTGCAAGTGGGGCGCATTGAGAACGGAGTGCATACTCATTAATGAATTTAAGCTTCTCCACTTTAGACCTCCTTGTTGTTTATTTTTGGTAGCATCTGAAGTGCTCTAGCCATGAAAATTGGTGGAGAGGCTAAGGCACATGATATCTCCAAGACCCAGAAATCATTTGGGCAAATTCCACCTGGATGGAGAGATATTAAAATAATTAATATTTTTAATGAGACCCTAAATCTAAACTTAAGAAAATTAAAATATTAATGTGTATTAATATAATATGGGTGAGAAAGTTCTAAATAATGAAGATCAAGCCAGATCTAATCTTAGCCGTTGATTAGGGACTTAATCTCGACCGTTGAATTGTCAACAGGAAAAGTATAAGAGGAGGCTTGAGGGTCAGTTGGAGATACACCAAGTTGACTAGTCAATTCGATTTTCTGGGACAGGGTTTGCTGAGAAATCAAGTTAGTGATCTGTTGCAGCGAGGGGCAGTTCGACAGGAGGCCGAAAATACATATCAGAAAGGCAGAGAGAGGGCCAGAGAGACAGCGCGAAGCCTAGGAAGGCTGACGCAGAGGCTGAGGAGACCAGTGCAGAGGACACAGAGGGCCAAGAGGTTAAAGCAGAGGACGCAGAGGGCCAAGAGGCTGATGCAGACGCCGCAGAGCTAACGTTGGGGTTGAAGAGGCTGCATTGAGGTGATTTCATGGGCCAGACTGGGAGCTGATCAGTTGACGCAAAGCCGTAGGAGGGTGACGCGATCCCTAGAGGGTGACGTAGTTCCAGAAGATAGCTTGGAGTAGCTTTCGCTATCCAGCTAAGGAACAGTCAAGGTTGTTGTGGGATCATTCATCCGATTGTTGATCAACCAGAACATCTATCTCCGGAGAAAGGTCCTACTGTCGAGGATAATCTTTGAAGGGTGAGCCATTTCTGGCACCCTAGTTGTATTCAGAGATCTGCATAATAATAAAACCCTCATATATGTTGCAACGGTTTTCCCGCATTGGGTTATTTGGGGGACGATTGTCCAAAAATAACGGTGTCACTTGTGTTTTCTCAGTTTATTTCAGTTGATGATCTGTATATTTGTGAAGGTTGCAATTGTGTTTATTTCAATGTTTATATTATTAAATAGCTTGTTAATGTAAAGAACAAGTAGGAGATAATAAACCACCTATTGCAGTAGGAATTTCTGATGTACTAGATTCAGAAATTTTCACATCGTATCAGAGCAATTGCAGATCACAGGAGGATTGAAGACGCCGGCAGAAGAAATCTAAAGAATTTGCAACAAAAGCAGCTGTCTCGAGAGACAGCGATGTTCCAACACTGAAGCCGCAAGAGAAGAGGTGACGCAGTGCTTAGAGGGTGATGCAGAGGCTCACGCAGAGCCTGTGTCAGCATTTCGAGCCAAGGGAAGGGCCAGCGCAGAGGCAGAAGAGGCTCACGCAGAGCCACATCATCCTACTCAGCCAGGTAGGATTGACGCAGCTGATCGGAGGAGTAGATTCAGCCTTCGCCGTGATTGCGCAGAGCCTGAAGGGCTCAGATTCTTCAGTTGTCGAGGCTAAGGGAGTTGTGCATAGTGTGATTTGAGGAGCTGGTGGGACGTTGTTTCTGTCTTAGTAGAACAGTGTCTAAGGAGACATAACCAAGATAGAGGGAATCACTACCTCGACGGATTTCTAGCCAAAGAATCAAGATCCGAGTTGCATTTGCAAAGAAGGATTAGAGAGGAGCGGTTCGACAATTGGCCAGAGGATTTCCAGGAGGGAAATCAAGACTCAAAGGGAGTCCAGAAGAGGAGCAGAGATGGTAGTGAACGAACTAAGGGATCAGGACAGATTGGACAGGGCTTCCAATTTTGTCATATGCAAGGCCAGGATCTTGCAGTCCTGGATAGACATCGCATCAAGGACTATGCCTTGAAAGTAGTGGCTATCCCAGTTGACCTAGCTGAGAATGAGAAGTATGAGGAGGCCCAAGCGAGGGCGAAGTGCATGATCCTAGACGGGGTCAAAGATCATGTCATACCGCATATTGCTAAGAAGAACACAGCAAAGGAGACGTGGGACACCCTGACCACCTTATACCAGGGCTCTTCCGTGCAGTAGAAGACGCTACTTGAGAGTCAGCTGAGGTCATATGAGATGCAAAAGGGAGAGGAGATAGATCCCTTCCTCTTCGGATTGCAAGAAATTCGGGACCAGCTTACTTCCGTGGGGTCTACACCGGATCCAAAGTTTATAGTCAGGACTACTCTGAATGCAGTCTCCGAAGACTGGGAGACGTTTGTCCAAAGCATTTTGGGCAGAGCATCAGAGGATCAGTGTGATGTTTCCATGGTGAAGCATTACTAGAGCACACTTCTCGCTAAGAGGGAGTGTTGCTTTTCAGTAGCATCGGATGTGCTCTAGCCATGAAAATTGGTGGGGAGGCTAAGGCACATCAAATCTCCAAGGCCCAGAAATCATTAGGGGAATTCCACCCGGATGGAGAGATATTAAAATAATTAATATTTTTAATGAGACCCTGAGTCTAAACATAGGAAAATTAAAATATTAATATGTATTAATATAATATGGGTGAGAAAGTTCTAAGTAATGAAGATCAAGCCAGATCTATTCTTAGCCGTTGATTAGGGACTTAATCTCGATCGTTGAATTGTCAACAGGAAAAGTATAAGAGGAGGCTTGAGGGTCAATTGGAGATACACCAAGTTGATCAGTCAATTCGATTTTCTGGCGCAGGGTTTGCTAAGAAATCGAGTTAGTGATCTGTTGCAGTGAGGGGCAGTTCGGTAGGAGGTCGAGAATACAGATCAGAGAGGTAGAGAAAGTGCCAGAGAGAGCACAGAACCTAGGAAGGTTGATGCAGAGGCAGGAAAGGCTGACGCAGAGGGAGCAAGGGTTGATGCAGAGGCAGCAAAGGCTGACGCAGAGGGAGCAAGGGTTGATGCAGAGGCTAAGGAGGCCAACACAGAGCACGAAGAGGTCCAAGAGGCTGACGCAGAAGCAGCAGAGGCTGACACAGGCAACGCAAAGAGCTGCAAAGCTGATGCTGGGTTGAAAAGGCTGCGCTGAGGTGATTTCGTGGTCCACAAACTAGGAGTTGATCAGCTAACGCGAGCCACAAGAGGGTGACACGGTCCCTGGAGGGTGACCCAGTTCCAGAAGATAGCTTGGAGCAGCTTTCGCTATCCATCTAAGGAACAGTCAAGGTTGTTGTGGGATCTTTCATTCAGTTGTTGATCAACCGAAATATTTGTCTCCAGAGAAAGGTACTATTGTCGAGGATAATCTCTGAAGGGTGAGCCATTTTTGGCACCCTAGTTGTATTCAGAAATCTGCATAATAATAAAAGCCTCATATTTGTTGCACCGGTTTTCCCACATTGGGTTCTTCCGAGGACAATTGTCCAAAAATAACAGTGTCCCTTGTCTTGTCTCAGTTTATTTCAGTTGATGATCTATATATTTGTGAAGGCTACAATTGTGTTATTTCGATGTTTATATTATTAGATAACTTGTTAATGTAAAGAACAAGTATAGGATAATAAACCAGATATTGCAGTAGGGGTTTCTGATGTATTAGATTTAGAAATTTTCACACTTGCATCTTTTCTTAACCCATTTATGATAAGGACGAAAGGGAAAGTTGAACTAAAACTGGTCTAATTTGCATGTTCCAATTTCAAATTAATCTAACACAAGAGACAACCTAATAACTCTAAAATCAAAAAAGAAGCACTCCATTACATTTACTTTCCAGCATTTCCTTTACTTGATCCATCAACTTGTTGTCACTTTATATTCCAAAGCTTGTTAACTTGTGGGCAATTATCATTTCAATTTCAAGTACTTTTCACCCTCAAAGCACTTTATTTCCAAGTACTTTACGTTTCAACACTTTACATTTTCAAATACTTCATTTGGAGCATCTATCAAGCACATGCTTGGCACTAGTCTCATTAACCATATCTTTTACTTGTCAAGTATTTTCTTCATTTGCTTATCGTTATTGTATCTATGGTTTATGAATGAGTATGATGCTTAATGGTTAATGCTTATGGTTATCATCTACATGCTTTGAAGTTCATGATATGATTTATCTTGTTAATGGTGGATTGTTTCTTGTAATTCCATTTAACTCCTACGACTTGTTTAGTATTGACTAATCAAGCCTTAGTTTTATCCTTTAGGGACTACCACGCTTGGCTTCGCTAGGAGTTAGCCTAGATGGAGGAATGGGGAATTGGGTGACAGCCCCACCTTGCAACTTGCCCCCAAGGCCACAACAAGTGGAGTTAGAGATTTTCTCCACAATAATCCTAGGTGTGGATTTAGGCAGCAATAGGTAGCATCAGGAGGTACTCTCACATACCCTTGGTGTTAAGCTTGTGAAAGAGAAACGCTCATAAAGTGTGATTTTATGAGTGTATGTGCTATGCACCAAAGATGTAGGGTTTGTACCCAAAGTGAGTGGACTCTATACCCAAGGAGAGGATTTAATGTTCTAATTTAATGTTGAGTTTTGATGTTGGAGGTTTCTTAAAGGCAAAGGGGGCTTCCAAAGGGACCTTTGGTCTAGTATAAATTAGATTGAGGAGCATCTCATATTGACAAGATGTAATGGATTTCTTCTTCTTGATTGAAATCTGAAATTGGTCAAGGAAACCACAGACCTACAACTAGGGAAGCATAGGGTTTTGGAGGGCATCTTTTCTATGGTGAAAAAAGGTACGTTTTGTCCTGTGCGTCTGTTGTTTGTAGGTGAGAGGCTGAAAGGGAAGTTGGTGCCTTGAGAAACGACCGACATGCTAAGAAAAAGAGGTTGATCTAAAAGGATTGAGACCGGACCTCAAGGAGGTTGATTTGTGGAGGCCACAGTAGGAGGAGAAGCTAGCCGCAAGAAAGAAGAGAAAACCACAGCCACGAGGAGAGGCTAGCCATGAACAGGAAAATAAAACTACAGCTGGGAGGAGAGGCTAGCCGCAGCCAGGAAGGGTTGGCTTCAGACAAAAGAGAAGGTTGTAGCCTATTTTGAGTGCTTGAAGGGCTTGCTGAAGGAGGATGCAACCAAGAGCAGTTGGCCACAGCAAGGAGTAAAGGGCTAGCCATAGAGAAATGAGGCCTAGGAGCAGGCTGCAAGGCTATGTTGCAGGAAACATTGCCCCCAGGTCCGTTGCAGCCAGGAAACGAAACAAAAACTTGTTTCCGGCTGTACTAGCACATTTCACGTTGGGGACAAATAAAATATCTTGTGGATGCTTCTAGATGCCTCTCAAATTATAAAAAGACTCTCGCCTCATTCCCTCATCACACATTTGAGCAAGTCGTTTCTCTTGGAGACGGACGATTTTAGCAAAGGAGAAAAGAGGAAGAGAGTAGTGGTTTCAGCTACAGCATTTTGAACAGTGAGCAAAGGAGATTTCAGCAGCAAGAGAAAGAGATTTCAGCAACAGACTTGGAGTGCAGAGTTTCCGGCTATGGGATTCTTGGCTTTTGGCTCAACTACGGCCATATTTCTATTATCTTTTCTGGAATTTTGGGGTAGCTTCAACCACAGAAAATTAATTTGGTTAAGAGGCATTCATTTTCTTAGTTTTTTCCTACTATTTCTTCAATTTTTCGAGGGTTTATGCTTCCAAATATATGAAAAACGTTTTTTCTTTACAATTTTTTTTTTTTGCAACAATGGCTTCCAACCAAGGTGCAGTTGCAAGTTCAAGCCCCAGGTCCAACCCAAGGGTTGAATATTATCCTCTTTGGAGGCATGTTCAGAAGCTTCAAAAATGTGGAGGTGGTGGCTCACGGGAATGGCGATGTAATCTTTGCAGTAATTCGTACAAGGGCTCCTACCCAAGAGTGAAGGCACATCTTTTGCATGGAGGAGGACAAGGGATTGCTGGTTGCACAAAAACAGCAAACCCATTGGCAAGGAGGGCATATCAAAGAGAGCAAGATGAGGCAGATGGAATTAAAAGAAGGCATGATGAACTTAGTCAAACTACTCCTCAAGCTCCACCTAACATTGAGCCAAGGATTGTAGTTGAAGCAAGGAAGAGGAGAGCTAGTGCCACTCAAAAACATGAACAACCAGTGTTGATAATATCGGTATCGGCAAAATATCGGCAAGGGTCCAGAAAACATCTTATCGGCAATATCGGTGAAAATATCGGCAAGCATAAAAAATCAATTTTTTTCAGATTTTTAAAAATAGCCGATATTTTCAAAAAATGGCGATATTTTCAAAATATCACAATATTTTGCCAATATTTTCAAAATATCGCGATATTTTGCCAATATTTTCAAAACAAAAAATATCGTGATATTTTCTCTACAATACATCGTTTTGCCAAAAATATTTTCGAATATCGCCAATATTATCAACAGTGTGAACAACAACCATCCAAAAATACCAAAGGGGCATCCCCTTCAGTTTAGGATAGCAGAATTGCTAAATTGGTGAACATGCAAGCGAGAAAAGAAACTGACTCCAGAGTGGCTAGGTGCATCGATGCATGTGGTATCCCATTCAATGTTGTTCGCTCTCCTTACTGGCAAGATCTGATAAGGGCAATTAACAAAGCTCCTCAAAGGTACAAGGGGCCCAACTATGAGAAAGTCAGAACTCAGCTTCTCAAAAATGAGAAGGAGCTTGTGGAGGATATCTTATCACCAATTCGTTATTCCTGGAGTAGCAATGGGGTTACCATAGTCTCAAATGGATGCACAGATACAAGGCGCAAACCATTGATAAATATCATTGCCACTTTCCCCCAAGGAGCAATGTTTATAAAGGCAGAAGACTACTCAAGAGACGTAAAAGATGCACAGTTCATTGTTGATGTTATTATAAAATCTATTGAACAAATAGGCCCTAACAAGGTGGTGCAAGTTATCACAGATAATGCACTATTTTGCAAGGTTGCAACTTTAATTATTGAGGGGAGGTATGACCACATCTTTTGGACACCCTGCATTGTCCATAATCTAAATCTGATCTTAGAGGAGATCGGCAACAAAGTTCCATGGATAAAGGAAATCACAAGGGAAGCAAGGGAGATTGTTAGATTCATCACCAACCACCACCAATCTCAGGCAATATTTCAAGAGTACTCCAAATTAGAGTTGTTAAAAGTTGTTGAGACGAGATATGCCTCAAACTTCCTAATGTTGCGCCGCCTTGATGAGGTTAAGCAAGCCTTAGTTTCTATGGTGGTGAGTCAACTTTGGGTTGAGTGGAGACAAGCAGATTCAGAGCAGGGATATATGGTGCGTAGATTGTGCCTTGATGAGGACTGGTGGAGCAAGATAGACTTCTTGCTAAAGTTCACAACCCCTGCATTTGAGCTTCTTCGGAATGCTGACACTGACCAACCTTTCTTAGGAGAGGTATATGATGGCATGGATTCCATGGTTGAGAAACTATGGAAATCATTTCACAAGAGTCTCCACAGCATTTGTTTGTTGATGATCATTTTGTTGATTTAGTCAAGAAAATCATTGTTGATAGGTGGAACAATTTCAACACTCCATTGCACACTTTAGCACATGCCTTGAACCCCAAATTTTATGATGAGGAGCTTATTGCTCAAAGCAATGGGAAGAGGAAAGCACCCCATAAGGATAGAGAGGTGGCTAAAGGGGTGAAAAAACCCCTTATGAGAATATTTCCATCTCACCTACACAAGGAGGTAAAGGAAGAATTTGTCAATTTCGTTGCAGAATTAGATGATTATTCAGATATATTAGGTTTGGAGGAGAGAAGCACCATGAATCCAGTTAGGTGGTGGATTTGTCATGGAGCAAATGGTGTACATTTGCAAAACCTTGCCATTCGTGTTCTTTCACAAGTGGCAAGCTCTTCATCAGCGGAAAGGAATTGGAGCACCTATGGTTTTATTCGTTTTGTGAAACACAATAGGTTGGGCTCATAGAAGACAAAGAATCTTGTTTATGTGCACTCCAACCTTCACCTTGCTTCTCGTAGGGGTCCAAAATACCACAGTTAAAACAGTGCGAAACATGCATATGGATTTCCAAATGAATTAATTGAATTGATTGAGCTCAATACTCAATAATAATACAGAGATATTTTACAAAGATAGAAACATCAAGTTTCTATGTAAGATTCAGTTTCATCTAAGAAACTGCTAAAGAACGAAAATAGAAACAACTAGAAGAATGAGCATTAAACTAATATTAGAAATATTCTAATACCCTCCCTTAATGCTCAATCTATTTACAACACCAATAGACCCCCTGAATTGTTCAAACTTAGCAGGACCAAGAGGCTTGGTGAAGATGTCTGCGGGCTGCTCTGTTGTGGGAACATATCTCAACTGAACGGATCCGTCTTCACCAAGCTGGCGAATGTAGTGGCAATGAGTTTCCACATGTTTTGTTCGTTCATGAAAGACGGGATTTTTGGCAATTTTGAGCACTCCCTGATTATCACAGAACAAGGAAGTAGGACCTGTCTGGGAAGCATGCATATCTGCAAGCATACGTCGAAGCCAAACTGCTACACAGGATGCCTTAACTGCTCCTCGATACTCTGCTTCTGTTGAGGAGAGAGCCACAGCTTGCTGCTTCTTACTAGTCCAGGTGACAGCACCAGATCCTAGACTAAATACATATCCAGCTGTAGATTTACGATCATCAACCGAACCGGCCCAGTTAGAATCTGTGTAACCACTGAGTATAGGATTGGAAGTGCGAGTGTATAGAAGTCCATAATCAGAGGTGCCATGTACATATCGTAACACTCGCTTTGCTGCTATCCAATGATCAGCTTTAGGAGCGGACATGAAGCGGGAAATGTAGCTCATGGCAACACTGATGTCTGGTCTGGTGGCAGTAAGATAGATAAGACTGCCTACTAATTGTCTGAATAAAGTTTCATCCACAGGAGGTGAGGATGATTGAGCTGAAAGTTTGAGCCCTGGTTCCATAGGAGTCGTGGCTGGTTTGCAATCCTGCATTCTGAACCTGTCCACAAGATTTTTGGCATACTTGGACTGAGAGAGAAAGATGTGGTTCTCAGTCTGCAAACTTCAACCCCCAGACAGTAATGAAGAAGTCCCAAGTCTGTCATATCAAAGGTTCTGCATAAGTCTTGTTTGATCCCATGGACCAAATGTGCAGAGCTGCTAGTAATGATAAGGTTATCTACATAGACAACCACAAACAAGATATCATCACCAGTATGCTTGATATACAGGTTTGCATCAGATGGGCTCCGCTGAAAACCATGATCTGTCAGGTATTGATCAATTTTCATGTACCAAGCCCGAGGAGCTTGTTTCAATCCATAGAGAGCTTTAGCTAATCTATACACTTTCTGTTCTTGACCGGCAATCTTAAATCCTGGAGGTTGTGTCATGTAGACTTCTTCCTGTAAGTCAATAAACCAGTCACGCCTGTGAGAGAAATGGCGTGATGCACCAGAGTCAATGTACCATGCAGATGATGGAATATGATCGGAAGACCTTTTAGCCATAAAAGCGTAAAAGGCAGAATCTGTCTGCTCGGAATGTTCTGCAACATTTGCTGTCTGATGAAGTCCTCCCTGTTTCTTTTGTTCAGAAGCAATTCTCTGTCGGCAATCTTTCTTCATGTGACCAAATTTGTGACAGTAGTTACACTGCACAGTTTTCTTCCTAGCAGGATCAAAAGACTGAGAAGAACCTTTCTGCTGAAAGGACTGAGATGACTAATATTTGGCAGCAAAAACATTTTCTGAAGAGGTTGATGCTGCACCACTACCAAACTGTTGTTTCCATCGATCCTGCTGCATAAGTTTGGTGCATAAGTCTGGGAATTTTAGATCAACATTAGTGGTAGTAATGTTTAGAGTTTCTATGAAGTGCTCATAAGATTGTGGTAGACTTTTCAGAGTGATGACTACCAGATCTTCTTCCTCCATGGTGCGACAAATGGCTTCGAGCTGATCTCGAATATCTTTAATCTTGTTGAGATGTTCCTGTAAAGACGTGTGTTCATCCATCATGATGGAGAACAACTGATTTTTGAGAAAGAAGGCTCTACTTTTGTCGGATGTCTCGTGAAGGTCCTTCAATTTTTGCCAGATCTCAGCAGCTGTCTTGCCAGAAGGAATCTGTGGTAACTGATCATCAGCGACAGAGAGCTTGAGAAGCATAACTACCTCTTGATTTCGATCATCAAACTTGTCTTGATTTGTGCCAGTTGTACCAGGACGGAGCTCCTTTTTGAGAACGAGCTGGTCAAGACGCCTATATTCAAAAATGGTTAACATTCTTTGTTTCCAGATGTTGTAGTTTGTGCCATTGAAGCGTTGATTACCTTCCAGCATTAGATTGGTTAGTGAAGCCATCTGTTTGTTTCTCAAGATAGTGATCTGACTGATCTGAACAGAATCTGATAAATGTTGGTATATAAAATATACCCGAAATTGCTCTTTGAGGAAGAAATACCAATTGTTGTACGCCAAAAAAAATTTAGCAGTTTCGGACCATGTAAAACAGGATACGGATCACTGATATAGAGAATTGTTTGTCTGAGATAAAAAAATGTGCTGACTGTGGGAGCAAAAATATAACGTGACTGTGGCACGGATTGCGGAAAAAAATGGAACAGTCGTGGCACGAAAAATTGAAACTCCTGTTTACTGAAAAAAATTGATGCCTCGCTGTCCGACAGCACCAATGACGGATCCACAAACTGATATGCGGGATTTATTTCATAAAAAACAACTGAAAAATCAAAATAAAAAACCTGCAAGTTGGAGTAGACGCTGCACGGGTTTTATACGCTGCACATATATCGATTTTTATACGTTGCACGGTTTTATACGCTGCACGGGTTTTATACGTGATAACACCGATCCCTTGACTGTAGGAATACGCGCTGTCGGATAATACAAATACTCGGTTTTTATATAAAAATTTGAATGGTCCACGAGCTTACCGCAAATACGTAAGCAATGTGACACCCGCAACTGGTGACAGCTTTGGTGACTAATACGACACACGCACACGCAGATACTAACCACGATAGTAATGCGACACACGCATATACTAGACGGTAGTCCAGCGGCAAACTTTGTCAAAAAAAAATTCTTTCACGCGCTGAGTGCAGTCGTTCTGAGATATAATGGCGGATATGAAATATAAGAATTGCGGCTACCTTGTGAAGACACGTGGATGATCTTCTTTCTTCCTTCGCTCACTGCTATTGCACTTGAAACAACAACCGAAGCCATGGATCGAGCTTGTGTGCGTCTTCTTAATCTGGCTAGCGAATAATTCGAGTGGGATCTCAGTAAAATAGCGTAAAAAAAATCACGCGATACTCCTGCCTTTCCTGCGATATTCATAACAGAACTAAAGATGTAGGGTTTTGACTGTAACCTTCTGATATTGACGCCAACAGTAGACAGGGATTCACTCTGCTAAAAGAGAAAAAAAAACTGGAATTCGCATAAACAAAAGAACCCTTGGTTCTTGAAATTCCACAAAACCAAAAATCCACTTCTGTATCGAGATAGACGACTGTAAGCTTTTATCACAGCGAGCAGAGCCGAAGCTAAGACTCAGTGAAGGCTATCTGGCTTACAGAGGGCTCGACCTTAGAAGGGATTGACAGAAAAAACTCACAAGATTAGGATGCAGAGAATAAGAAATCTCTTTGGGTCCTGGCTCTGATACCATAAAACAGTGCGAAACACGCATATGGATTTCCAAATGAATTAATTGAATTGATTGAGCTCAATACTCAATAATAATACAGAGATATTTTACAAAGATAGAAACATCAAGTTTCTATGTAAGATTCAGTTTCATCTAAGAAACTGCTAAAGAAAGGAAAATAGAAACAACTAGAAGAATGAGCATTAAACTAATATTAGAAATATTCTAATAACAGTGGTCCTTCTAAAGAATGGGATGTGGATCTAGAAAGTCCTGATTTGGATCTCTCTCTTGCTGCCCTGAATATTGAGGTCCAAGCCTAGAAATGGAATTGGCCCATCATCTTCTTCAACACCACCATCCACTGTTGAGTATGCTTCTGCTTCTATTTTTTATGAGGATTATGATGATGAGGATTAGTCTTTTGTTTTTATAGTTCTTGCAGCCGCATAGTCTTTATTGTACTTGCAGCCTCATATATATAATAAAGGTTGAATTTGAGATTTGGATATATGATAAAGGTTGATTTTGGATAGTCCGATATTGCTATTTTCATTATGTGATCATTCATGAGTAAATGTGATGTAAACTAATCATTATGTTTAAACTTTAAATGTAATAAATTATAATGTATCATGTACGCTTTATGATTGCACATAACATTTCTTAAATGCCCTAAATTCTAATATATATCGTGTTTCCCCGTTTCCAAAATTTGGGGGGGTCACGTTTCATACCCGTGCCCATTTCAGAAACTCATACCCGTTTCCCCATTTCATGCAACTTAGCTGCAAGGGAAAGCAAGGAGGTCGAGGGCCTGAAGACTACTACAAGAAGGGGGTTGAGGGTTAAAGGAGGATGCCAAGTTGTTAAGGAAGACCAGAAGCCTAAAGGAGTAGGCCTGAGCACATTTAAGAGAAGACTGTGGTGTTTGGAAGGGCTAGGAAAACCCTAGGTAACCACCGCAAGGGTTTCAATGGATGTTGTAGCAAAAAGACACCTACAGCAGTGATAATTGGGTGGATGAGAGCCTATAGGACTTCGCCTCAGCCCTGGACATTTGGTCAAAGGGTTTGACATTGTTTTCTAGGCATTTTCAAAGGATTGTAAAGGGCCATTATCCCTGGTATGGAAGCCCTAAGGATTCTGAAGCGAACAAAGTTCCTTCTATAAATTAATTACTCCAAAAGACTTGGAATATAAAGATATCCATGAGGATACAAATATTATATATTAAGTGTGTGAATATGAATGATGATACAATGAGAACGAGAGACTTGCTTATATACCAAGCAAGTGTCTCTTCATGAAGAGTCATGTCTCATTTAGACATGCCTCTTCAACCTATCTACTGATTAACTAATAATTATTTATGATTATTATCATTTACATTATTTTACATTATTTATATATATTTTATTCGTAACATTGCCTCCTTCCTCAAAAAGCTTTGTCCTCAAAGCTTGTCGATGAAAAAGGCTTGATCTCTTTTTCGGCTTCGACATCTTTCTCTCTCGGAATAGTCATCCTCGTCGATACAAGTCGATATGATCTTCTTAGTGACAAACAAAATTGTCGCACTGAGAAGGGATCAGACCATCCCAGGTTAATCCTCTCTGTAGTATTGTGATCACTGGAATTTTGTAACAACTTGTTAGCATAAGACTAGATTGAGATTACATCACTATTATCTGGAACATCATTTTGTTGTTTCTAGTCTGAATGGTTCAGATACGTAGCATGGTTGATTCGTCTATTCTCATGATTCGGATGTCGATATGGGACTTTACTTTCCCTTATTGGGCATGTGGCAATTTTTAGATTTTCTTATGCCGAAGATGTTGTTGAGTTGGTTATGGAACATTCAATGGGGATGTTCATTGTTTGAACTGCAACATCTAAGCGTGTCGTTTCTTCAATTGACTTGTCTTATTGAGTAGTCATATTCACTGGATCAGTATTTGTTCTCTTATTTTCAACTTGAATTGTTGTGATTGTAGATTTTGATACTTCTTCTTGAGTGAATTGTTCTAACTTATCTTTTAGTGCCTTCTTATCATCCTTAAGTTTCTTAATTTGAGTGAGTAGACTTTGATTATGGTTTTTCAATCATAAAAGTTCTTTAATTTCTGATTTATCAACCTTATTTTCAACGTTTTGAATTTTAAGATTTTCATCTTTTAGATCTTTGATTTGTTTTAATAAATTTTTATTAAGGTTTCTTGTTCTGATAAGTGCTTCTTGAATTCTTTCTTTGTAACCTTAGTCTTCTTCACTTGCGCCAGTAATTTTTCGACGCGGTCCTTGAGACGAGAAATTTCTTCGTCCTTTTCCATTATTTCTTTGTAATGCATATCCACAAGATCTTTATGTTTGTGTTCTAACGCTTTCTTATTTTGCTGGATTTTGGCTATTTTGCCATTCTCTTGATCTTTTAGCTACACCTTATTGGTACAATGGATTACATCATTCTATGGGGGTGATGATGGATGTAGAGAATGGAAGAAGGATTCCATTCTCTCTCTCCTCAACATATTGCCGCTCAAGTATTGTAATTACCTGTTCTACATCTCTTTGGAATTGTTTTTGTTTATTACTTAGAGATTCCCTGTTTGTTTTTTACTTCTTTTATCTCCCTTTATATATATATAATATATATATATTTCAAATATTCTCCCCCTTTTTTTAATTTTTTTTTAATATAAATCTTTTTTCTTTTCTCTTTTTCTTTTTTTTATAAATACCCTTCCTTTTATATATATTTTTTATATTATTTATAAAAACTTCTCTTTTCTTTTCTTCTTCTTTTTTTATACATAATTATTTATTCAGATTAATATGTATAATTATATATATATATATATATTATATAATATATATATATATATTATAATTTTTATGATATAAACTTTATCTAACTTATGACCCAACTGATATGACTTTTGTCAACAGTCGTGTGCCCCCTGTAAAATGACAGTCGGAATTGACCCGACAGTACAACGCACTTGGGCTTCACGCCTTGAAGACGTATGCGGATAGGGATCAGGGGTAGCGGAAGGGAGAAGAGACCGGGACCAGTGACGCGGGGAGGGACAGAGGACAAGGTAGGACGTGAGCATGTCAGCAGATGGGACAGCCAAAGAGGCGAAGTGAATGGGGGTGACGGAGGTGTAGATGGACAGACGCAGCGGGGGAGCAGAGATGCAGACAGTGGAAACAGAAGGGTGTGAAGTATGCACTGGGATAGGTGTGAAGTACGCACGGGAATAGGAGGGTGTGATGTATGGTGATAGTGAATAGGTAATAACAGCAGGGGGTTAGAGCGAACAAAGCGTCAGTTTTTTCGGGGCGGTGGGGACGCGGCCAGTGGACAGCCAGGTAAGTCTGTTTTTAATTTATTTATTCTTTTGTTAATTTAAATTTATAAATTTTTTTTTAGGTTGTGTTGCAGAGCTGCGGTGGCTCGAGTTTGTTTGAAGTCGTGGCCTAGTCAAGCACAGTGAAAGCGGTGAGAGACTCCGTTGTGGAAAGTGGTAGTGGCTTGTTGTCGGACCATGGCAACAACTTCGTTCGTGTAGAATCGAGCAGCAGTGGTGGAAAAAAGAGTGTCATTGGTCTAAGCCGCTGGCAGATTGACGAAAGCGATGACGTGGCTATTTGCTCGGGCAACAAGTTGCAGTGCCGACAGTGATTTCAATGGGTTAATGTAGGGACTTGCGATTTGTTGGGTGATGGGGGCATGGGAAGAGAAAATGGCTATGACTATGAATATAAAGATATCCATGAGGATACAAATATTATATATTAAATGTGTGAATATGAATGATGATACAATCATGTCTCATTTAGACATGCCTCTTCAACCTATCTACTGATTAACTAATAATTATTTATGATTATTATCATTTACATTATTTATATATATTTTATTCGTAACAAATTCTTGTTGGAGGACTAATAAGAAATCAGTTTTGAGTAATAACTATTGTGTACGTGCAAAAGTTGCTATTAAAGTTGGGCATTTTAGTGTGTTTATGTTTTCTGTTTTGTGAGACTGTCATAGCATATAGACCAGACCTGGGGTTGTGTAAGCGAGAATTTCGTGAATTTTTGGCACATACCGAAAAAAGGGACATTACATTAAAACACAACTCTTGCAATATGAACTAATACTAATGAAACAAATTATGGCCCTCCTAGATGATAAGTAAGTCTCTTTAATTGCTTATATCTTGAAAATGCATACCTCATTTCTTGCTCTTCTTTTGCCGTCAGCTTCACTCCATCAAATAAATATTTCTCATCCTCCAAATCATCCCTGAAATTCGTGAAATATAATGTCCACAAAGTATAATATTAATAAACTTAAATCTGGGTGAAATCTTTCAAGAATGAATCTCCTTATGATAGACAAATATCATGTTCAAGCGATCTTTTTGATGCCAACCATAACACGCTAAAACAAGTATATGCTTTTGAAAAATCAAGATGGCTATGTCAGTATACCTCAGCTCCTCAAGCTTTTTCTGTTCCCTCATCTTCAAGTATTCTTGCCGAGAAATTTCTCTGTGTTTTCAAATTCAAAAACACAGGAGCCAAATTAAAATAGCCAAAAAAAGTTACATTTGTTGTTCAGTCTCCACTCCTGGGAGTAGGTATACACAAAAGAGATTGGACATAGAAAGGAGAACATTAAAACAGCCAAAACTGAGGGAGAAATAAAACCTTAGAGTGGGAAGTAGGTCTTTCTCATTTTCAGCTTCAGAACGCCGAATTGCATCCTCTTTTAATAGAACACTGAATGTTAGTCATTACTGCAGAAGGGATTTGGCAGCATGAACGCTAGTTCTGAAGAAAGATGCTAGAACAACATTATTGATGACCAATGAAGCAATATACCTTCTTGTTTTCGTGTCAACTTTGGCTCCATTAGCTGTAAATTAAAGCATAAATTTCATTGGTAAATGTCTAGTTGAAATGCAAATCCCATCACAATTGTTTCAAATGAAATATATAATCTTTTCTATTTGATGACCAAAAACCTCAACATAATAAAAACCATATAGAACATAGAAACATAACATCAAATTCCAACCATGAAATGCTAGACACTGACAATAGATGACCATTTATGTTGCCCTAAAATAACAAGAGCACAAGGAAAACATCACTACAAACCTTCCTTGTGCTAGCTTCATCCTTTTCTCGAAGTCTCCTTTCCAATTCTGCCCTCTCTCGCTGATCTTGTTCTCTAGCCTCCTCTTTCATTGCCTAAACATTTCAAGACAATCAAATAAAACTATTTGCTTTAAAAGCTTTGTTTATTTTCAACCCACATTATAACAGAAGCACATAACTTGCATCTTAAAACTAAAAGCTTCTAATGCTTCCTTTAATTCAAAACAAGATAATAACAGCATTTCTGTGACAAATAATATAGACAACACACACAAGAACCACTCAATGTATTTGACAAGAGTTTAAAGATGGAACATTACAGTTTATAAGATGGGTTTTTGAAAAATGGATAGCTCTATGGCCCTAAATAACTGGACAATCCAAGGCATTGCAATGCAGTGCAAGGCAATACTGTACAAGAAGCGATCAGAAAGAAATCATAAAAAGGGAGATCGGACAAAAAGACTTAACCAATAACCTATATACATTCTTACAGTTATACTCTCTTGCTCATTATCCTGTGAGAATAATTGTAGGCCATTGTGAAGCCACCATAGTAGAAAAGTGTGCTCAGAATATGAAGGCTATGAGGACCGACATGCAGAGTTATCATGAGAAAGAAATGAGTATTATTCAAGTAAATCCTAACACAATGATGGAGGCCATGGAAGCAGGTCATGAAAAAGAAAGGACTTCCATGCAAAACTATTTACTTGTCATGAGAGAAAAACATGCTAAGAAATGGAAACCATGAAAGCTAATCATAACGGAAAAATGAGCTCTATGCAAAATTGTTTGATGACCATAAAAACAGATAATGACAAAGTAATAAAAGATATGGAAGCTAGTCAAATATGTCTTAAGAATAAATTATTGACCATGGAGGAAAACCATGCCAAGGAAGTTAATGCTATGAAGATTGAACACTCTAGCCAGATGGATGACATAACAATACAGGTACAGAAATTTCAGCATCGATCAGAGGATGAAAGAAACGTCAACAGATCATAAGCCTCCCTATCTACTGCAACAAGCTCCATCTTATTATGGGGAGGTCATTTGTTCCATTAAAAAGTGGTTAATTGAAGGTGACCCGGATAAAATGGAAATTAATAAGAATCAAGTTGATGTTCACATGGTTAATCCACCAGTCATAAAAGATCAAGTTATAACTCATGACACCTGTGAAATTGATCCATCATTCTTGACAGAGCAGATGCAGAATGAAGAAAGACATATCATGCATATCTTAAATACTTCATCTGAGAATTTTCAAGCAGAATGTTCACATCATCAGTGATATAGCCTGCCACAAAGAAAAAGAACAAGAGAAAGAGAATGAAAAAGAGGTTTGATGCATCTGATGGCCGCGAGCAGCTTGATTTTCGGATAGGAAAAAGTCCTACCGTGTGCAAGATTGGACATGGCACATCCGAGAAACAACTGACAGATTTGCCTGAAAGCAAGCAAATGCTCAGTATGCACTATATTGAATGCATCTGATGCCATGGGGCATCTTTTTATTGTATTTCTAACCTTATGCCCTGTTATTTCAGTATTTCATTTTGTAGTTAGATTTATGTTTTTCATGTTATTAGGATAGTTAATAAATGAAGAGCTTATATCTTTCTTGTGCTTAACGTTATATGTTGATTTTTGGATGGACATTACTAACGTTACGTTGTGTGTTGCGTGGATGCAGATTTTGGATTTTCACATTCCTCCAGTGCAACAACGTGTCCCCAAGTAGAGCCAGATGTTGACCACTACATGTCAACGACCCATAGTAGTACACCCCCCTTTTTTGCAAAAGGGATAGCGCCTAATCGATGTGTCTGTGCCATCCAGCATTCATCATCAACGTGATCATCATCTTATAATGTAAACCCATTCTGCATGTATATAATGTAAATAATCTCAGGAGATTCGTGTCGTGTATGTAATTACCTAGGTAAGCCTACTTTTCTGGTGACGATCTACATTCCGGGAGGTCTTTTGTCTCACCAATCCATTTTTGGATGGTCGGCAGAGTTTTCCTTCAGCCTTACCCCAAAGCTGGAATGGATTTTGTCACTGAGATCTTAGGCGAATCCTAGTGTTCTAGATCAAGTCTATGTAAAAGTGATTTGGGAATAATCCTAACTATTTGGTTTGGTTATTTTATTACAAATTTCTTGGTCTGTTGGATTATATTTGTGTCGCAAAAATGGATAGTCTGTAAGGGTCTTTTACAAATGGGTTTCCCCCTTATGATGTAAAAATACGAAAATCATGATGTAAAGTGTCTTGAGGGTTGAAAAAATAAATAATCCCCTCATAGGTTAATAAATTAAATTTTCTGGCCAAAAATTAAATAAAATCCTAAGCCAGAAATTTAATTAATTCTAGGTCCTAGGTAAATTTAAATTCTCCTAAGGCAAAATTTGTCGATTCTTAAAAATCAAAATTTAAGAGGTCCGGGGACTAAGGTAAATTAATTATTTTGATAAATTTTAAGCCTTTGATCCCTGGGGTTAAATCAAAGTCAAATTTTGAATAAATTAATTAAAATTTTAATTTTTAAATTAATTAAAATGCATTTAATTGAAAATTTTGAATTTCCTCAAGAATTTAAAATTTCGATGGATGAGATTAAAAGAAATTTTGATCCTTATCAACGGTCGAGATTGCTTTGACGAGGATCACTCGAACTAGCCATTGAAGGATTTATCTTTAAATAGGAAGTCATTTGTCAGTGAATTCATCCGACCTTTGAGTTGGGTGCTAAGCGAAAAGCTCGCCTGTAAATTTTTATTCGGTATATAAAAAAAGACTTTGGGGTTAATTTTCGCCAGTGTTACTCTTCATGGAAATACTGTAAGATGTATCGTTTCCATGCATAATTTTTTTTAGCCATTAATGATAGCTTCTGAAGAGTGATTTGAGTATAGGTATCTTGCTCAGTCGTTGGAGTTTAAGTGATAATTTAAATTTTGAATGTAATAGCAAGTATCTCTAGTTATCTGAAATTTTATTATCATTTTCTCGCTCTATTCTGATGGTTGAATTGAGCTTTGCAAGAAAGTCTTGATTTTTAGATCATCGAGCATTCGGGGAAGTTTTCAATTGGACCAGCCAACTCCTGCTCCGTATTTTCTGAAGAGTCCAGCTTAATTTGATCCCGAGCTTATCATAAGACTTTTGTTGGTGATGAATGAAGGGTTTTGAGCTTAGCACCTCTTTTAAACAAAAAAACAACAAAAAAAAACAAAAAAAAAAACAAAAAAAAACAAAAAATTATATGCGAAATTAATAAATCTAGCTGTTGAGAGCCTTAAACTATCAAATCTAGAAGCAGAGTTGGACTCGCACTCCTCAAATTTGATAGATCTATCATTCTTGTACATAGATCCGTAAATTAATTTTTGGTTTTTTGACTTGGGTTTTTCTGCGTTTTAGTTTTATTATTGTATATATCGTTTGAGTGTTTCTTGTTGTCTTGTAGGTACAGATCTAAGGAAAGTATCTGTGTAGAGTCCAGATCTAGGCTCTGGAGGGTAAGATCTGGATCTCTAAGGTTTTATTTGCATAATTTCACAGGGACATTATTCAAAAGATTTTGTAGTCTAGAGTTTTAAAAAAAAAAATCTGGAGAAATTTTTTAAGGGTTCCATTAATAAATTTGAAGCAGAAAATTTTAACATTTTAATCAGAGATTTTTGGAATGTTCTCTTGGGTTCTTGGGCTACCATTTTGTCTGTTGCCTGGGTTTTTTGCATTTTTTTCTAAACAGCTACAACTTTGTGTTTTCCATCTACAACTCTCTTCTTAACCCTCCATTCGCCCTCACTCCCCACGATCTGCATGTCTCCCTGCTCCATCACACTGCCCATCCACACTCTTCCTTGCTCCTCGTTCCTTGTTGCATCCATCCCACGTTTCAGAAACCCCGCCTACCCATTGCTACAGCTCCTCCATACTTCTGCGACCTAATTCCGCGTCTATCCATCGATGTTTGTGGCTTCTCCTCCTGCGCGCTGCCACCTCCATCTGTCGTGTCCATTCCTCTGCTTCGTCCAGTCCATCAAACCCGTCGAGCAAACCTTCTCGCCCTCCTCTCTATCTGCCGCCATCGAGTTGCTCTCACCTCCGTCTCACCTGCAGAAACATCAAACAAAGCGTTCGATTTTTATTTTTCATTTTGGTTTTCATTTGTTAGGGTTGGTTTAGATTTGGTCTATCGACTTTCTCATGTATGCGTTAGTTTAGTTTAATATATTTTTTTTCTTTTATTTTGAAATTCGATTTGGTTTCTTTTTTATTTTTTATTTTTATTTCTTATTTTCTCATTCAGATTTGTTTTAGTTGATTTTCGATTTAGTTTTGACCTTTATTTTTTTATTTTGATTTTCTTTTTTCACTTGGCTTTGTTTTAATTGATTTTCGAATTTGTTTTGACTTTTATTTTGATTCGTTTTCATTTCATTTTTATTTTTTTCATTTATGATTTTTTTTATTCAAAAAAAAATATAAAAAATCAAAAGATCCAAAACATTAAAAATTCTAAAAATTTTAAAAAATCTAAAAAGTGCAAGAAAATCTAAAACATCTAAAAAATCTAAAATAATTCTCTGGTAAAGAACAAAATAAATTAATGGATTTGTGCTTAAACATTAAAAAAATTAATGTGGCCTGTGGCTCATTAAAAATTCAATTTGTTAACATGTTGATTTGTTTATGAGAAATTTTTCGGCGAAAATCACATGAGGAACCAATTGTCGACGCGTTTCGAACCAACTAGTGTGGTTCATCGTCAGGACAAATGGTTCCTCATGTGATTTTCGCCGAAAAATTTCTCATAAACTTGATATGGATAACAGAAGCCTAAACTCTACATGTTGATTTGTTTTACTTCTTTATTTTTCATATTAAAGGAATTGCCTAAAGAATAATTGAAACGCAAATTTAAATTTCCTTGGTGTTATTTGGTGATTAAATTAAATTTTCATGATTTTTCTATGGTCAAGGTGCGATAAATTTTTAATCATACTAGAAAAAGTTAATTAAATTCTAGATCTGGGCAATTAATGAAAATTATTTTAAATCTAGAATCTCTTGCATATTGCAGTTTTGGGCATTTATATTGATCATTCATGATTGTCACTATTCGTCACATACTGGAAAATTGTTTTGGATAACTTGTTTTCTTACTTAATCTATGGTTCATTAAAATTAAAGGCACTGGTCTGCAGTCATTTTTATCTTGTGATTGTGTCTATCTATCTCAATTGACCGAGACTTATTCTAAATTCATCAAGTTGTTCATCCTTAAAATCTCCTAGAGCCCGTGTTCCACATGCTACCCTCATCTATTCACCTTTGGGACTACCCCCCTTGACTTGCCCAGGAGAGAGTCTAAACGGTGTGAGTAAGGATTAGAGTGACAGGCCTTACTCTGAGCGTTGTCGCGCTGCCTAAACACTTTGTGCGACAACACTCTCTATTTGGGACTGGCTTCAGGTCAGTAAAGAATGGTATGATACATTCTCGATCACCTTCTTCTTCATAGTTCAGCAGAGCAGAGCAGTGTAGGGCACTGCATTGATCATAGAGATAGTACGGACTAGCAAATGGAGTTCTCCCTAGTTGAGAGGGAGTGTTAAAATTGGCAACTAGGGCCAAACTCCATGTGGGTTATCTTATTTATGGTAGCTGATTTTTCTTGGATTCCTCTCTTCGAGAGTTGTAGGATTGATCTAACATCATCCAATTCCAACATGTATTTATGTTGATATGGATTTATTTGCATTATTTGACCATTTGTCAAGGTCGGCCAACAAGCAAATTACCCCAGCTCAACCTCCACGTTGCATTATAAATAGAGGAGTCCTCAAGCTTTTGTTACACATACATTTCTCTTGATCTCTCCTCTCCATTGGCTTGGGTTTGTCCTCTCACAAGGAGGACGTAGTGGAAAAGGTTATCTAAGAGATCTGGACACAGTCACCTAAAGAAGCCCTAGCAGCAGTCTTGTGAGGAGATATGGACGCAACAAAGAGGAGACCTATACGCAGTTAAGAGGAGACCTATACACAGTTTAAAGAGGCTCCTATATGCTGTCCAGAAGAGGTCTAATACACAGCTCAGAATGAAGCCCTAGCCACAGTCCTAAAAGTGCCCTAGCCGCAGGTCAAGAGGAGCCTAGAGGGAGGCTCCTATCCACAGCAAGCCACAGTCAAGGGGAGGCTACATTCGCAGTCAAAGGAGGCTCCTATCTGCGGTCAAGAAGAAGACTAATCTGCAATTAAGGAATGTCTTGATCCGCTGTCCTAAGAGGCCTTAATCCGCAGTCAGAAAGGAGACTAGAACGCAGTCAAGGGAGGTCCTAATCCGCTGTCAAAAGGACCCCTTAACTCACAGTCAAGTGGACCTATCCACTGTCAAAAGGGAAGCCCTCATCTGCAGTAAAGAGAGGCTCTTATCCGCAGCTTGTAGGAGTCCTAATCTACAGCAAAGAGGAGTCCTAGCCACTGTCTAAGATCAGCCCTAGGCCGCAGCAAAAAAGGGAGTCTTAACATAACATTTAGAAGCCTGAAAGACAGCGTATTTGCTGTAGGTGACAGTGTGATGGAGGAAGCTGTTCTAGGCATGCCTTAAGAACTGTTTGCTAGATTGATAAGCCACAGTCATAAAGTGAAGGAATGCGTTGAAGGGATCTGCTCTATAGATCAGCGTATGTACACAGTTAGATGATTGAAAGTGCTGACAGCAAAGTCAAGTTCTTATAGGATAAGATACTGCTGCGTTGATGATGTTTTGAGGACATTTGCACCAGGAGTTGCTATGTGCTAGGCCACAGGCCATAGCACCATAGCAAGGGTTACTTAGGGCTGCATATTGTGCCCTAACCAGAATTGCAGGAGCAGCTATCAATCAGAGGAATGTTGCACCAGTGTTATGAGAAGGGCCATTACTTTATCTCCTCAAAGGATTTGCTTTAGCACTCTTTGTGATTGGATTCAGGGCTGCATCTTTGAACAGTCATCATTAGCAGAATGATGACTTTCTACTGCTGTCATAAATATCAATTTTGTATATTTGTACTATCTCTCTCTCTGTTGAACTATTGAAAAATATAAGAAGATTTGATCAAGGGTTTCCCCACATTGGAGTTTGTCCTTGGTTGGTGCCACGTCTTGTGTTCTCTTGTCTTGGCTTGTCTTCTACTGTTTATGTTTATGCTCTATCTGCATTTTACTATCATGCTGATGTGATTGCTAATCTGGATATTGATATTGATCTAATAAGAAAATTGAAGTAAATTGCTCTAAGCATAGAACATACCAAAATTTAACAATTTTCTAGTGTAATTAGACAAGCACAATTTTCTGCAACCGATAATCACTTCCAATGATATATGTTATTACTTTAGCACACCCCAGAACAACATTAAGCAATTACACTCAAAAACTTCAACTGTAAATGCAACGGAAAACAGCAAAGCTCACAGTAGAATAGCCATGCACATTAGACACCAGAATTTTGCCTTGGGAAACCCAAACTCGAGAGAAAACCCAACAATATTTTCTAGGAGAAATTGCTCAATTCAACGAAAGTACAATCTGATATTTTCAAGTCAAACTTGGTCAACCTAGACCAAAAATACAGCACTAGCCAAACCTAGTCAAACAGGCAGAAATTCGGCCTTCTGCAGCAGCAAATCATCTCGGTCAAACTGCCTAGAAATACTTGGTCTAACAGTCAAACAATGTGACACACACGTGTGAGGTCAAACTCAGTCAAGTGCAGGCCAAATATATCACAGAGCAACTCGGTCAACGCAGGTCAAACAGACCTCAAAAACTTGGTCAATGCAGTTTAGACAGGCCTTAAAAACTCAGTCAACAAAGGTCAAACAGACCTCAAAACTCCATCAAAGCTGGTCAAAACAGATCTCAAAAAGTCTCCGTCAATGCTGGTCAAACTTCAGCTGTCTCAGAAATTTGGCTCCTTAGAAACTTCAGCCTCTTCCTCAAATTGCTTCCCACGTGTGTTTGTGAGAATGAGAGAGAGAGAGATATGTGAGTGATGACGCATGAGTGAGTGTCCAAGTGAGGAGGCCAAATGCCTATTTATAGCGTTCATGAGGTGCCCAAGGGGCACATCTCCTTGTTGGACCAACTCAATGAAAAATAATTTCATTTCATTTCATTTAATTATTTGATGAGCTGACTTGAGTAATTGGGGAATACCACCTGCAGCCACCCAAAAATCAACACAACCTTGTTCCTTAGTTCCAAGGGGCATGTCTCCTTGTTGGACTGACTTGATGAAAAATAATTTAATTTAATTTCCTTTTAATTATTTGATGAGCTGACTTGAGTAGTTGGGCAATACCACCTGCAGCAACCCAAAAATCAACACAACCTTGTTCCATAGTTGCAATGTATGAATTTTAACAATTATTTAGATACCAATATTCTTGGGATAGAACACGTTCTATGCTATTTTAGTATGTTTTCATTTCAGACTTCCAGGATTCTATTTTTAGCAATTTTTCCCATGCAGACTTTAAAGGATGAATGTGGAGATGGGGACAATCAGATGGGCACTTTCAAATTCTTGAGTGAGATATTTTCAACAGTTTCTATTTTTAAACACATGGTCTTTTTCAACAGCAAATGAAAACATATTTGGTTACCCATGGGGGAGATAGCTTGTTGTTAGACTTTGGGGCAAATCAGAGAAGACTCTATTTTTAGAAAGTGGTCAGAATAGCAAGATAATTAAATTTTTAGAGGCCCAATACAAAGATTGGTCCATGGCTTGGATTTCAGCTAAAATCCCAAGACTAACATTTTGAGTCTAGTTTGGGTAGTCTATCTTTAGCAAGAAAGTATATTTTAACAAGATAATTATGTTTTTGGGGACCCAATATTGCATATAGTATCAATCTTCAATATCAAGCCATTATAAAGACTTTCATTTTTTAGGAACTAGATCTGTTTTCACACCTGCTATTTTTATAAGCTTATGCAGGGAGTGGGATTTGAATGCCATTTTATTGGTATGGACATGGAGCACCAGAGTGTGACAACCAATATGGCTCACTAATTAAATATCCAAAATACTTGGAATATAAGAAATATACCAAATTGACAACCAAACCTGGCTCGCGGATCAGTTACCCAAAATATTTGGAAAATAAAGATATCCATTAGGTTAAATAAATCATATATAAATGCATGGGTAAAATACTAAAAATGATATGATATGATTACAGATGAAGGCCATGTTTATATAAATAAGCGGAAGTTCCCTTTCACCAAGAGTCATCTTCTTTAGTTGAGACATGACCTTTCATTAATGCTAATTATCAATAATTATCACTTATTGATTATTAATTAATGATATTTTATATTTATATATATCTATATTCATTAAATTGCCTTCCCCTTGAGAAATGTTTTGTACTCAAAGCATATCTGGAAGGGTTTGATGTCTTTTTCTCTGGCTTGTAGCTATTCCTGGAGCTGTCATAGTTGATGACACGAGATGATATGAACCCTTGAGTGCTGACCAAAATTGTTGAACCTTAAAAGGATCTGACCATCCTTTTTTGTACTTCCTATATCTATTTCTCTTGTTATCACCATTGTTCTAGATATTTTCTGCTAAGTTATGGTAGACATATCAAAGACTACCTTCAAATATTACTTTTATGCATCTAGTGAAAATTGTCCCACTATCATTCATAGAAAGGTTTGTAGTTGTGTAACTGGATGCTAAGTCACCTGGTTTGCATTCGTGTTTGAATTCGGTGATCTTGAAATTCGACAAAAGTTCAACAGTAAAAATTTTGAGGATAAAATTCAGCATTATTGATTATTTGTCTTGGTTCCAGTTTAGTCAACAGACTCAGCAATGTTCCACAATCGATTCAACCTTATGGTCGCACAATGACACCAACCTGTAGGGTCTCAGATTTGTGGAAACTCGCTAGACTTTGTAGGCACGAATTTAGGGGACATCAAGTCCACTTGCGGGATGCAGTCAAGACTCACAACTCAGTCAAGCTTTCACGTCACAAATGCCAAGAGTCTGGAGACCACAGTCGTGATTCAAAGGCAGAATGAAGCTTGGCAGAGGTGAAAATTGTGTTTAGGGTTGTCTTTTAAGATTTTACCTTTCTTTTTGTTAATTGTTTTATATTCACGAGTCGAACCCCAATCAAACTCCAATGGATTTTGATGAATCTTTTCTAGTTTGCTCACATATTCAAGTTCGCCTTGAGGTTCAGTGATCTCAAATTTCAATCTAACAAATTTGGGATCAGACAAAATTTGGCAATTTTGAGCTTAAAGAATCAAGTTCACCAAACCCGATGACTTAGCCCGGATGACATCCTTGTTTACAGTGACACTTAATAACAGCACCTTCACCATGTTAGGCAAGTATTTCTGTAGACTCTCCGGGAATATATGTTCTATGCTTTCCCTGGAAAGTGTTCGTTGGTAACAGAGCAAATTCTGTATCTAGATTTCATCATTGATGACTCAAGAATACCTGGGTCTAGAGAAGATACAAATCATCCAAGATTAGCCTCCTCATAGATACCTCATATAGCTCCACAACTTCCTCAGACTTGCTAACTTGAATAAAGCTCCTGCTTGGTTTTCTGCCCATTACTTGGACCCTAAATTAGATACTCAAGGGCAATAACAAGAAGCTTGTCTTCCCTTCATCTAATAAGAAATCATGGCTTTTAATAGCCTAAGCAACAACTCCACTCCACACCGGCCCTTGTGATTTCTAATCTCAATCAGTGATCTCAGATCAGAACAAATGTATCCAACTATGCAAGGGGTGTCATTCTTATGTGGCACTGCCAGCATATCTTTCCATTATAAAACTTTCAATGGCATAGTACAATGATATTACACTTTTGGGCTGCATGGCATTGAGCAAGTTATTTACAATGGCACCATTAAGTGGGGATGAATCTGATGGTATGCAGTTATTTGTGTAGCCTGTAGGTTGTAGGCTGTCGCTTTATGGTTTTTGGAATCTAGAGGCCATTTAGAACCTTGATGTATATGTATTTTGTTTTGCATATGTATCGCACTCAGTGCCATTTTCTATATTCAACCTTACATGCTATATACATGGGCAAACTTGGATACTTGGTGTCTAATTGTTTGATTTACATGGATATACATAAATAATTTTTTATTAAAATTTGTAACTTTTTAGACAACTAATAATAAACCAGATTCACTAGTTGGTTCTGGTCCAGTTCTATTTCAGTCCCAGTCTGACCCTCGGGGCTGGTTCCAGTTCTGGTTCTGATAACTTTAACTAAAATATGAGAATTTCAGAAGAGAACCTAGTCATGAGATAGGATGAATAGAACAGAGTTGAGATAAATAAAGTATTAGTGAGTTACAGACAGAACTCTAAGGGAAACAAAATCATAGGAATATCCCTGTCATCAAGGACTTAATTTAAGAGTAAAAGATGAATGAGTTTTGGAATGATGACATGAATGGAAATGGAAATGCGTGCACATGAAAGAAATGGCTAAGCACAAAGAATACAAAAGCATAAAACCAGCATGATGGCCTTGTCCAAAATTCAGACAATAAAGTGTTGATGTTTTGTAGCTCAGGGAGGTACTTTTGCACAGACTTAAGTGTCTAGGCCTGCAGAAGTTGCCTAATATACCATTAACCTTAGCAATTACTTTACTGATTAAAGTAATTTCTTTTATAAGACAAAAGTGAGTTAATCTAATGAAGTGCAAAGACTTTTGCATCAGTGAATTAGATGAATCTCAAATGTCGATCTCGAGTGATGTTGAGATCTAATCTCAATTGTCAATCACTTTGGAGATTAGGATTGTGGATTCGATCATAACTCAAGCTTAAAAAAGAAAGGCTAGGTTACGAGAGAAGACATATTGAGTGAGCACAAGACACTGAGATGAGGACATCTCAGTGATTGGGTGGAGGACTTTCCTCCACATGTGCCAGGTCTGAGGAAGGTGTAAGGAGCTGCAAGGAGAATCCAATCAACCACAAGAGATCTTGGGCTTGATCAGCTAGATCATATCCAGGTGATTGTAGTATATGTAATTTCCACGAAGGGCCATTCTCCCAGTAATGGAGCCAGAGTAGGTTCTGAAGATTTAATGAAGAATTGATTTGATTGAGCAGAAAACTTTTGTGTAATGTGTGATTGAGATTACTTGTTTATTTCCAATATTTATGTTTTGTTAAGATCTCAGTCATGCTTTTTATTTAGTAGATATATAACAATCTGCTAGATAGTAGATTGCCAGGTTGCCGGGTTCAAGGAAATTTAACATAATGGGTACAAACACATTGGTAGCGAGAGACTGTAATGTCTAATTTTATTCCTAAAGGTAAAAGACACTATACAGCTAAGGACTTGTTCAGAGTCCAGACAGATGATAAGAAGCTGCAGCGGATGGGATAAGAGTATGTTTAATGAATCAAAACAACTTAAGATAAATCAAAGCCTATATACAAAGCAGTGTTGGTTGTACGGTATAAATAAGATAAGATAATTTTATTAATGCCCAATAGCTGACAACAAAAGTAGGTCAATGGGACCAAACAGTACAACTAGTATGAATACAATGTGGAAGTGCCAGCACAACTCATAGAAAATGATGAAAGTAATACAAAGAAAGAAACTACATAAGTATAACATCACAACATATGTATAAAACTGTGACAAAGGTACAGTGATACAAAACACTAAGTGAGTTTGTCAAATGCTGGAATGGTGAACAACCCAACCCAAGAACCTGTCAAGAGAAAAAGAGTGATAGAGGGAGGTCGGACAATGGGGCCAATGATGTCAAAGTTTCATGAGACTTGTGGCCAAGGGCAAGGGAGGCAAAAAGATGTAAACAATACAATGAATTACAATAACACTTGGGGAATATAGACACAATGAAAGACAGGCAGGAAGTTCATTTCAAATGGATCAGAAGTGTTTAAAGTGTACGTGATCATTCACTTCTAAAGTCCTGTGATTACTTGCCTCCTCATCTTCATCGTCTTCATCTGAACTACTTCTTCCACCCCGTCTTATTTTTGCTGACCTTATAACAACCTGCAATATATTTGCCATCAATAACAAAAAATAGAAAAATTTCTGAACTCAACAATGTGAAGCACTCTGAAAATAAAGCATTCAGACAACTGAGCACCTCTGAAATCATCAGCTTTGATGAATAATTGAGACTGAATTATTAGTTCCTTGGACACCAAGCATGTCTAAAGCTAAAGCATATCCTCCGAAGTAATGAAGCAAACAAGAAAAAGCAATCACAAAAATATTATAGAAAAATAGCATACCTTCTCATCATCATCACTTTCATCAGGCTGCCTTTTCCTTCGAATGTGTTTCTGACGAGAATCTTTCTTAGATACATTAGATGTTGCAACTGTAGCAACTTCATCATCATCATCTGCATCTAAGATTGCATACTCTTTTTGCTTCCTCACAAATGCAGCTGCTTCTCTCTCAGCTTGCTGGTAGGCCTATACATAAACACAATCAAGCGTTGATGAAGAAAGTAGCATCTACTAGCTTCTATGCTTTCTCTGCCCACAAACAAATGCAGCAACCCTAGCTCAAGTTTCTGATGCCTCTATAATAAGAAACTTAATTAGAGGCAAAAAAACAGTTAAAAGAGTATTCTAATTTAAATTTGACAGTTTGTTTGCTTTCCATCTACACAAGATTAAGTGATAACATGATGAAACCTTGAACACAAAGCTGAACACATATGCTTTATAGGGAAAAGCACAAACTAATAGACAAGTCACAACAGAACCAAAAAGAGCTAACAAAAATACCAGTTGTCTAGTGTTTTCAGGCAACCAAAAGGTTTAGAAGTTGCAGCAGAACAAGATCTGTTTCTGTATTTCTGTAGACCTGAATCAGACTTGACCCATATAGGATACTAAAGTTTATTTGCACAGTTGCAACATATAAGAAGAAATTTTATCTTTCATGGTCTGTCAATGGTGCAAAACCAGCACAAGAAGCACTGAAAAGCTTTCCCTTATGCAGAACTCAAGTTAATTATATTATTATAGCATGTGCTCTAAAACCGGGTAAACTTGATTGTGGCCATTTTCTTGTATTCATAATTAAAAAGGGTGAGTGCATGTCAGTTCATTCTTGGAAAATTTTTGGTGGTGAATTTGTTCATCCTATTTCAAATATTAGAAATAGCTTATCAGGATTGAGACTGTATTTAATCTGGAGAAAAATAATCAAGATAATTCATTCTGTGATAGATTGATGATCAATGATTATTGGCTGATCTGTTTTGGTTGAGTTGTGACTAAAGGGTTTACAGGAATGGCTACCTTGCTCAGTTTCAGTGATTGTTACAGATAGAGGGAGCTTCCACTGCTATCCATTGAGGATAGTATTGATTGTACATCTTGTACATTTGTGGAGAGACTGATCATGGATATAATAGCTAGTGTGATGCTAAGTTATTGGTGATCTTGTGCATTTGTACTTTGCACCAGATCTTGGAGAAATTAATCTTTCATATTGTATTCTTCACATAAATACTCTTTTCTTGGAGTGTTGGCATTGAGGAAGGGTGTACAAGACCTTACTTGGAGATAGGTTATGATGGTGGAATCAGTCATTGATTCTGTTGACTCCCACCATAGTCAACATCCCAACAATTGTGAAGTGTCGTGATGAAACCTTATAACAAAATTTTACTTAACTCCAGAACCTTAATAAAGTTGCGATCTTATCAAGCTACTAGGCAACCACTGGGAGTTCCTTCTAGTGTGAAATAAGTTGAATCAATGAATGTTACAGCAGATTGATCTACTGTTGCTCTGATGCTGATGAGAAGAAATACTTTTGAAATCTTGATGTCATTCCTATATATCATGGTTGTTTAATCAAACAACCAGAAAGATATGTCAGATGATTATTCAGTGCATTCAATGCTTTTATTTCTCATGATGATGAAGTGGTTTAGTTGAAAATAAATGGTTATATGATTTGGATGGCTTAGTTCAGGTTAGACAAGCATCATGTGAAAGTCTTCAAACTTTAAATGCTGTTGAATTGTGGCTTTGATGATGGAAGATACTGATTTGACTGATACTGTTAGAGTCTTAGCCCACGTGGAGGTGAGTTGTTTCCCTGAACAAGCACACATAATTAGTGAGCAATCAAAGTTAGTTTTGAAGCCAAAAACAAAGCGAGCATGTACAGGAGCACCTAAAATAAAATCAGAAATCAACAATATTGATGTCTCCAGCTCATATTCTCAAGCAATATGGTAGCAGATTTATTGATCACTATTGCTGTGTGTCTTGCCTTTATATACCTCACCGTATTCATGCTTTTGAAAAAGCTAAATAGTAGAAGTATTACAAGGCCAATGTCATGACTATGGTAAACATGGAATCGCTATTGTAAAGTGTCAACACCAAGCATATATGCCAAACAAAAAAAACACTTTACTATGTCAATCAGTCAATGCATTTGAGGATGGCCAAATACATGAGCATAATAATGATTAAAACCATAGTTTGAAGTCACCATACAGCAATTCCTTGTCATAGAATTTTGTGATCAAATCTAAGCCCTTGGTTGGGTTAAAAAGGAAAGTAGAGTTTCCTCTTGAGCTTTTGCCTTCTTTTCCCAAACTTGTTTCTGTTTGAAGTCTTTTGATCTCAGGCTTTGAAGGAACGTTTTCGTTGAAGAGTTCATGGAGGAAGTGGAAGCTACACTCAACATCCATTATTGCTAGCACATTACCATGAAAATTTACTGCCGGTATGTGAGCCATTGCATCTCAGTGTTGTTCATTTGAGTTGAGACATATTCAATCCAACGTTTTTAAACTCATTCAACTTGGACTTAAACTCAAACTAAGTCAAGTTGACTGAGTTTGCATTTTCCAATATCCAGAGATCTAGGGACTCCAGTCAGAGATGATTAGATATTATTGATCCTTGTAGCAAGACGAGTGCAATGAGACTGCTTTTTAGTGCAGGTAAGATGATCAGTATAACCTGTCCTTTGCTTTTTGCTTGGCACTCCATCTACTAGTGTACCACATTGTTGCATGGCTTTTGCTTACCACGTAGCTTATTGCTTCCAATGAAAAGTGCACAGCGCAAGGCTATTACCTCCACTCTATTGCACCCTTGGCTCTACACGCAACCAACTTTGCATGCACCTTACTTCTAAATGGTGTGTGATATGTGAAAGTGCAGAGCTTCAAGCTCCCCATACAGAACCAAAAGCTCTGCACGCATGGAAACTTCTAAGGCATGATATAGCCAAACTTGCAACGAGGTTTTGGGGAAGGCTTTAAAGCAATGTTGCAGTAGTCATTATTGGGATATTATCGGCGAGGAGAAAAAATTGGAAAAAATCATAAAAATCGGGAAAAAACAGTAAAATACAAAAATATTCATTTTTTTTCAATTTTTTTAATATCTAAAGCATCTACAACATAAAATAAATACATTGACACATAAATATGATAAAAGAACTAAAATATAAGATGTGTAATATCATTTCTAGTGCTACATCACACATTTCAGTGAATCATGTCCTGAATAGTAAGTCCTGACTCCTGAGTCCCAACTCAGCCTCAAAATATCAACAAAAAATATAATAATGTATCTCATGAGTCATAATGTCGTATACAATGAAATGAACCAAATAACTAAAGTCTAATACTATTGATTTCCTCTGCCCCTCTTGCGAGAAAATGCAGTAGCTTTCCCTTTCCCTCTAGATGTAGATGCCGGTGGAGTTGGCAGTGGACTCTGTTGTGCTCTAGAAGTTGAAGAACTAGGAGCTATAGGAGGTAGACCACGTCCTCTACTGGTGGCAGGGGTAGCCCGAGTAGGTGGTGTCAACTCCTCCTCCTGTTGCTCCGCTTCCTCGTCCTCCTCCTCCTGCCCCTCCACTACCTCCTGCTCTAACCAATCATCAGCAGACTCCATGAGAGGCCTCTCAACCTCAACCCTTCATGCAACAGTGGTGTCAATCCCATCCAATGAGATGGCCTCCATATCAGGTATCCTCTCGAGTTGTCTCACCCACAATCGAAGATTGTAGCAGACGTAGACCATGTCATTAAGTCGCTGGGACTCCAACCTGCACAAAAATCATAAAATAATAATTATAAAAAAAATATTGTTTGATGAATTCAAAAAATTATTTGGAAATCTGCAATATTTTAAGTTTTAAGTTTAACCTGTTGCACTTCTTGTTGAGTATTTTTTCAAAAACACTCCAGTGGCGCCCACATCCTGAGGAGCTACATGTTTGGCTGAGGATTCGAATGGCAAGCTTTTGCAGAAGGGGTACCCTGGCACCATACATTCTCCACCATGCACCTACAACAAAATTACAAATAAAATTTTAAATAAACATAAGAAGAAAAAAAATGAAATTTGAAAGTTGAAGCAAAGTATGAAGTTATGAACTTGAAGAGACAATGAAATTTGAAACAAACTAAAAAATACCTGGCATTTTAGTTGTCCTATCAATCACAGCCATGTCAAAGCCAAATGTGCCACCTGCCGTCCTGTATGTCTCAATTTCTATGGAGATTTCTGTACATTCTGTTGGAGATCGTACCATCCTCTAAACATAGGTTAAGAATCCATCCATGATCTCAGCATCAAATACGAACCCACATGGGTAAAAAAATGTGAGGTTCAGCTAGATCCCTGCAGCATGAATGAGACGATGGAGTGTGTTGTTCCATCGTTCATCAATCACTTCCCATAGGAGGAGTTGTCTTTGAAACCACTCATCTCCCTTATCATCATAGTAGGCCCGAATGGATTCTTTGACCCTGTCGATGGCCTCATACAAATAGCCCATTGCGGGCTTTTCACCATCAACTAATCGAAGAACCTTTACCAAAGGTTCAGTAATGGTGCACACCTCATGCACTCCCGCCCAGAAGTCTTCCTGGTACGAAACTAATCTGCATATGGCCTCTCCCTCTAGTTTGCGGCTCATTGTCAAAGCACGCCACTCCTCTGAAAGAAACATTCTCTTCACATCCCACATAGAATTCAAGAGGATTGAAGAGATATGAAACTGGTGGCAAACCGTGTAATGGCGTGGCGCACCAACTCTCTGTTGCTGGTGAATTTTCTCATCAAGCTAAGCACAGATGTATGATTATATATAAATTTTGTAATGCTTTTTGATGAGTCAACAATATCTTTGACAAAGGAAATTTTCCCTATGTCCTCCAACATCAAATCAATACAATGTGCAGCACAAGGTGTCCAAAATAAAGTAGGATCCCTCTCCATAAGCATCCTGCCAGCAGCGACATAATTTGCAACATTGTCCGTTATGACTTGGACAACATGTTCTGCACCCACATCCAAAATAAACACATTCAGCAAATCACATAAAGTTTTTGCATCTTTGATATGTAAAGATGCATCAACAGATTTCATAAATATTGTCCCCTTGTGACAACTAACCAAGAAGTTTATAAGGGTTCTCCCCTTTTGGTTGGTTCAACCATCTGACATCACAGTGCATCCTATTAGAGCCCATGATGCCCTAAACTCCTCCAATCTTTTGGTGCAGTCAACCTTTTCATTTTGAAGAATCCAGCCTCTAAAGTCATCATAAGAAGGGATTTTGTACCTTGGGCCAACAATTGCAATAGCATCAACAGCGGGCTAGAAAATTTCCTTGAAACGCTGAAAGGAATATCACTCCAAAGGAAAAATTTGGCCAACAACTTGTCAGCTTGTTCTTTCTCAGTTTTTTAAGCATTGAAATGATAGATGGTTGTGAACCAGACGTGGTTCTAGTAACAACAAATGATGAGGCAGCTACCGGGTTGGTTATAGATATTGATGTTGAAGTAGAACTAGTGCCACTTCCTTGTTCACCTGAGCCTAACACAGTCTTTGTTAGTTGCTTCTTCATTTCTACTTTGGCCTCTCTATTGTGCTCTAAATTTTCCAATGATCTCATGGCTTTTAGGATGATTTCCGGATTTGTATTTTTGCAAGGCCCTACATCAAATCCAGGGATTTGTACATGGTGATACTTCACTCTATAAACCCCCCGTAACATATGCTGCCCACACAACTTGCAAAACAAGTTTATTCTATCAAACCCTCCATCAGGTTCACCAAATTCCCATAAAAGGTCCAATTTCCTTGGCATATTTGTAACTTGGTTGAACTCTTGACTCTTGAGTTTTAAATTTGTAAAATGAAGTTTGAACTTTGAACTTTGAAGTTGAATGGTGAACCTATGGCAAAATAAGGATTACAAGTTACAAAAATTAAAAAGAATTACATACACGAGTAACATGACAAAACACGCGCAATTTTTGACAATTTAACAAACAAAAACCCCATCAAATCAATTCAAAAATATTTGATAACCCATTGAAATATTTGATAAACAATGGGTTATCCAGATTCCAAAGCCAACCAAAAACATATAATAAAAAAAAATAAAAAATAAAAAAAAACCAAAACAAAATTACAAAACACATAAATTTGGTGCCCATACCAATTTGCTAGAGAAAATTTCTCTCCTCCTTAGCTCTCAATCCTTTTTTCTCCTCCAATCAGCTCCCAATCGACCAAGGTTTTTCTCCTAGGTCACTCCCAAACCACGTTGCTGTCGTTGTTTGTCCAAATGAATTTTAAAAAATCATTTTTTGGTCTTATAAACCCGTTGTCTACCAGCCCAGCGATAACTATGCATCAAATCGCGATTTTTTTGCTTTTATCGTGATTATTTCAAAAACTCGAGATTTTTTACGAAAAAAACCGTTAAAAAATCAGGCGATAAAATCGAGGAAAACTTAAAATCGCGATTTTCACATCACTGCTTTAAAGCCCTTCAAGCATTAAACATTGAACATAGGGTCACTTAAAACAAACCATCTCTTTGTCAATGATACATTTCAGATCATCACAATTTAACAGTAAAATTTGGTCAAATTCTATGGAGGACAAATGACAACAATAGTAGGTCAATGGGACTCAGAAGCAATGTCGCACAACTCGTACTCGTATAAGACTCATCACGGCATTGACTCATCGATTCGTATAAGACTTGGGAACGACCCTTATAAGACTCGTATAAGACTCGTCAAAATACAAAGAAAACTTAAAATATGGTCAATTTGAAGCACAAAAAAGAAACTAATGATAATTCCAATCGATATAAGTTATAAAAACCACAATATATGCAACAATTCATAACATCTATACTGAATAAGAAAAGGACTCATGATTCCATAATTAAAATCAAAAATGTCAGCAAGTTCAAAATTCAAATACATATGTCATAAATGATAAATGATTGTCTCATAACAATCTTGAGTCTCATCACTCATGGACGACCACACCTAGAATAAGCCCTCGTGGAGCTAGTGGTACCATCGGAAGGCTGAAGCAATAAATGATTGTCTCCTAACAATCTTGAGTCTCATCACTCATGGACGACCACGCCTAGAATAAGCCCTCGTGGAGCTAGTGGTAACATTAGAAGGCTGAAGCAACTGTGAGGCAGGTCTATTTGGAGTCTCCATTTGAGATGGCAAACTAGAGAGATCCTTAGTCTCTTCATCAAGCCAACTCAAATCAAGGGCCTCCTCCTCCACAACCCAATCAGACTCTAAATCAATAGTATCCAATACAATTGGATCTGTATCCTTTGGTTGCACTTGTTTTGTGAGAATTCGAAGGTTGTAGTAAATGTAAAACAACTTCTCAAACCTCTCATGCTCCAACATGTTTCTCTTTATGTTGTGGATGTGCTCAAACACTGATCAATTGAGCTTACAAGAAGAAGCATTGCAGGGTTGACTCAGAACTTTGATGGCGAATTCTTGTAATTATGGTGCCTCAGTGCAACAATCTATCCACCAATGAGCCGTAAAAAAAATAACAACAAAGATTATCAATTTGCAATGCCAAACATATAAAAGAGAACTAGCAAAATTGCAAGCTAAGTTCTAACAATTTGCACTTGTTGATTTGGGGTAGCATCGGATGTGCTCTAGCCTTGAAAATTGGTAGAGAGGCTAAAGCACATGAGATCTCCAAGACCCAGAAATGATTTGGGCAGATTTTAACCAGTTTGGGAGATATTAAAATAATTAGCATTTTTAATGAAGTTCCTAAGTCTAAACTTAGGAAAAATAAAATATTAATGGATACTAATATAAAACTAGGTTAGAAGGTTCCAAAAGTCATGGATCAAGTCAAATCTAATCTTAGCTGTTGATTAGAGATTTAATCTCGGTCGTTGAAGGACCAACAAGAAAAGTATAAGAAGAAGCTTGAGGGTCAGTTGGAGAACACACTGAGGGAGACCAGTCAATTCGATTTCTGGAGCAGGGTTAGCTAAGAAATTCGAACTAGTGGTCTGGAGAGCAACAGGAGGCGGCACGTACGGAACAAAGAGTCGGGAACAACAGCAGGGGAACAGCGCAGAGCTTGAAGAGGCAGACACAAAGGCAGCAGAATGCGCAGTCACTAGAGGGCCTGTGTGGGTGACACAAAGAGGCCCAGTGCTGACACAGAGAGGCAGGGACTAACACAGAGTGTCTAGGAGCTACGTAGAGGTCAGCCAGGCTGACGCTGAGACTGGGAGAAGTGCTAAAGAATTTTCTCTCTGTTGGGTAAGCCAGTTTGGCACCCAGTTGTACTGAAGAATTGCTGAATAATAAAATCCTCCCTTGCTACATCGATTTTCCCACATTCGGTTTTTTCGGGGACTAGTTGTCCAAAATAGTTGTGTCGATTCTTATGCATGTGTTTGTTTTGGTATTATGATGTGATGTCTGCAGCAAAATGTATTTTAATATTTACTGAAGGATTTTCATAAATAACTTATTGGGAAATAAGTAGGTAAATTAAATCAGTTGTTGCAGTGATAGAATTTTCACAACACTTACAAGGCATTTTCTTGTCTTTGAGACGTTGGCTTGAGCTGAATCCAAACATGCCAGATGCTTCCTTATACATATCTCGTTGTATGTTGATTTTGTCATGAATATTTTGTTCCGGGAACATCTTCTCAATGCATATCATGACACCTCTCATCACCTCGAGATCTCTTTGAATGTGTTGACACCTAATCTTCATGACTGGGTGAATTTATGTAAATAATTAAATTAGGAATGTGAACAATCATCGGGAGATGAACTGAACAATCACTCCCTAATGTATATAACAAAGACCTACCTAATGGAATAATATACGAATCAGTTTGACTGCCTATTGGAGTTACTGCCTAGCCTGACATGGTATCAGAGCCAGGTTCCAAAATTAGCTTTTGTGTTGTAACTCCTTGTATCAGTTTTCTGCCATATTTTGTCCCTCTATTCTCTGTGCTCTCTGGGCTCTCTGCCATATTGCCCATGTGGTATTTTTTATAATCACTGTTGCATAATCTCCTGTTGCGCCCACTGCATAATTGTATTGCTGCATAATTGTTCTCGTATTCCCCTGAACATCGTATTCCCCTTAGCTCATGAGCATCATCAGCATCGTGTTGCTAAATGGACAGAAGGTCATTTATGTTGTGTGCTAGGATGGAGCGCTGAAGCGTTTCATTGTATTCCCCTCATGAGCATCGTGCTGCTGAATGGACAGAAGGTCATTTCTGTTGTGTGTAAGGATGAAGTGTTGAAGCGTTTCATTGTGGTGGCCTATGCAGGTCCCATTTCCAGATCTTTTGTGGTATCTCTTGGCCTTCTTCTCTGTCGCTCATTCCATGTTGCTGGAATTCTTTGACAAATTCTGACCATTACAAGATTGAAATTGCTCTCGCTGTTTCACTCTCATTAGCCCAATACGCTGATGGAAGTTCAGATCATAATATGAATCACAATGGACAAGAGTATGGCTCGGATCTGTCATACGAGAGTCTCACACAGCTGGAAAACGTAATGTGCATTGCTCCAGTAGTTGTTGTAAACTCGTTATCAGTGAATGCATTTGTTGAAAAAAACCAGCTTCCTGCCGGAACTCTAGCCACAACAAAGTGAAGACATACATGTGGTAACCTCTGGTGTCACATTTGTCGCAAAGCAGCATTTCATTTTCACAATAGCCCTTCACATTCTTCACAAAATACACGTTGCCTATCCTCCTATATACGCCCTGCTCCAGTATGCAGCAGCTGCTCCAGTGCGCTGCTCCAATACGCCCTTCCATAAAATGCGCTGATGACAGTCTAGTTAAAGAAGAATACGGAGAATAAATAATGGCTGAGACAGTCTTGAAAATGATGAGCATGGGGACATGAAACTGACTCGACTCACGCAAAAATTACTTCTTGTTTCATATGATTTAATGCAGTTGATTCTACTTGCACGTCACTCTGAGTGTGATGAATCAGTTCTTGGTCTACAACTAATAATTTTGTAGAGCAACACCTTTGTCATATTGCTAAAAGAATTGCATTTTTTCATAATATTGCCATTATAGTGCAGTTTTTCTTTAACACTAGAAGTGAAAATATTTTATACATTGGCAGCAGAAGTATTTTTACAGCTCTTGGATTTTACAATGCATTCAATCATCTATGGTGGGAATAGTTCTCACTAGCAAGAAGAATATCTTGAATGGTCTCGGATGATAAAACACACCCTCATTTTCAATGAGTTGTGGAAAGGAGTGTGTGTCGGAGAAGGAGACAATGACCCAGTACAGCCGACCTCAGACAAAGAGCTCGTCATGTGGGAAAACAAGAACAACAAAGCTTATGCATTAATCGCAGCATCTGTAAATGAAGAGGTGAGTCGTCATATTTCGTCATATTCAACTGCCTTTGAAACTTTACAAAAGCTTAAAGAACTCTATGACTCACATTCTGCACTTGAAGTTGTTCAACTCATGATTAAACTCTTCACTCTTGAACTGCAAAATAATGATCCTCTTGCTCTTGCATCTGAAGTAAAGTCTATAATGCATGATATCAAATCTACTAAGGTTGAGTTGGATATTCCTCTATCGCTTTTCTCAAGGCACTTTATCCTACTTACTCCAATCATCTTGAGTCATTGCAAGCAAATGGAAATCTCAAAGATATAACCTTTGACTCTCTTGTGAAAAAGTTTGTTGAAAGAGAGAAAGCCTTTGGAAAGAAGACAGCCCCTGAATCGTCTGAAGAGACTGTCTGCCTTGCTCATAAAGAAAAGCATCCTGCTCAAGATTCTACAAGAGGAAGAGGTGGCGAAGAGGAAGAGGAAGATATTTCAGAGGCAGGGGGGTAGACTTTCTCAAGGAGAAAAGGCAGATTTACACTATATTCGCTGCAAAAGAAATGGATCACATGATGCCTCTACATGCAAGCTACCATGGGACAAAATTGAGCAGAAAAGAAACCAACAGAAAGGTAAAACTGATGATACAAACAAAGGTAAAGCACCTGAATCTGCTCACTATGTTGAGGCACAATGTAACATTGGAGTAAGTGAAGATTTGTTTAATGCTTCACTTGCTTCATGGAAAAATGATTGGTTGCTTGATTCAGGAGCAACCTGCCACATGACTCATAGAAAATATTTTTTTGAAGATTTCACTAACAATGTTGATTGAGCAGTATACTTTGCAGATCAATCAAAAATCAAGCCTTCAGGGCTTGGCACAATCAGGCTTAAACTGCCTGGTCTTCCAGACTTTCTTCTGGATCATGTTCTATACCTCCCACAGCTCAAGAGAAATTTGTTGTCCTTGGTCCACATCCGCCAGCAAGGTCACTCCATTCATATGTTTGATGGCAAGCTTGAGGTAAGAAAAGCATCTGACCACTCACTTGTCATGAGGGGAATAGAAGAAGAAAGGCTTCTCAAGCTGCAAGGAACATCTACTCATGCACAACATTCTCATACAATTCTCATCATGAAGAAGGTACACTTCCATCAAGTTTATTATGGCATGCTAGATTTGGACATTTGAACTATGACAGTCTCTGCTTATTGAAGAAAAATGGTGTTGCTGGTTTGCCTAAAATTCCTAAGGAAACTTAAGTAATGTAATGCTTGCATTCTAAGGAAAGCAAGCAAATAACTCTTTTTGCATGAATTAAATTCAAGAGCACATAGGAAACTTGTAACTTCATTCATATCAGATTTATGTGGTCCAATGCTGTTTCCTTCTACAATGGAGAATAAATATATCATGAGTTTATTGATGACTACACCAGAATGTGGTGGGTTATTTATTGACAGAACAAAATCCGATTGCCTTTTCAAACATTCAGAATTTCAATAATGAATTGATTAAATGTGCACAATCTATATTGGGTCATCCGCACTTGATAAGGCAAAAGAATACACACATCAAATGATTTGAAAACTATCTTCGCCAAATGGGATCAACATCAACAACTGTCCTTATATCCCAAACAGATGGTGTAAGCTAAAGAATGATAGACATCTTGAATATGGTATGATCCATGCTTTTTTTCAAAAATGTAAAGATAATGTTTTGGGCTGATGCTGTTCTATGTGCTGCATATATAAAGAATAGATTTCCATCTAGTGCTATAAGAACAAGACTCCTTATGAATTGTGGTATGGACATGTTCCTTCGGTCAAACATCTCAGGATTTTTGGTTCCACCTGTTATGCTTTGATACCAAAGGTACATAGAAACAAACTTGGTGCTAGAAGTCGTCAGTGTATTTTCTTGGGGTATTCAAATACCTCCAAAGCATACCGCCTCTATGATGAAGAAAATAAAAAGTTTGTTATATCTAGAGATGTAATTTTTCTTGAATCATCCAAATCTGACAATGTTGTTGAGCGGCAACTTGATCGCTTGGATAGATTCACAAAAATGAAATCATTTCAAGAATTTGAAAATCAGATTCCACATCTTGAAGGGGGGATTCCTATACTAGATCAACATGTGGAATCTTCTTCTGAAGAATACTCTCCCCCGTCTGAAACTCCAACAAGGGATGATGATTTAAGTGATGTAATTGATAGAATTGGGAGACTCAATCTTGATTCGGTCCCAACTCAATCAACAGAGCAGCCTGGGCCATCTTAGAAAGGTCCCCCAAAGTCTCTAACAAAGACACTTGAAAGTGTTCATCTTGATGAAATTGGAAAAACAAGAACCATAAATGCAAATCGACAAAATGGAGGTGATGTAGATGACTCTAATTCACCTGTTGATATGGATGTTTCTTATGATTGTGAATTGAACTTGTCTACAGATTCTGAACCAACTTCCTTCAAAGAAACTGCTTATAATGATGAATGGAAAGAAGCGATGCAAAAGGAGTATGATGCCCTCATAAAGAATGACACTTGGAAGCTGCTTGATCCTCCATTAGGAACCAAACCAATTGGCTGCAAGTGGGTCTACAAGAACAAGTATAAAGCTAATGGCTCACTTGACAAGCATAAAGCCAGGCTTGTGGCAAAAGGTTTTACACAGAAGGAAGGGGTTGATTATGAGGAGACTTTTTCCCCCACAGCAAAATGGGCTACCATCTAGACACTCTTTGCCCTAGCAGCTCAAAACAGTTGGAAAGTCCATCAAATGGATGTAAAAACTATTTTTTTGAATGGAGATCTAAAAGATAATGTTTTTATGTCCTAGCCTGAAAGATTTGATGTGAAAGGACATGAACATAAAGTATGCAAACTTGTGAAGTCCTTGTATGGCCTCAAACAAGCACCGCGAGCCTGGTATGAAAAACTAACTGAGCATCTTCTGAAACTC
>APFE031523211.1:0-16781 GCA_000404065.3 Pinus taeda | reverse complement strand
TAGGAAGACTGGGCATATGCATTGGGCTATTAACTCCACCTTCATTGCCCTCATCCCCAAATAAGATAATACATCATCCTTCAGTGACTTTTGACCCATCTCCCTCTACAATTGCCTATACAAAATCATATCCAAAATCATTGCAAATTGCCTTTGTCCCATCCTATCCAACCACATATCATCAGAGAAATTTGCCTTCCTATAGGATCGACAAATTCATGAAGCCATCGGAACTTCCCAGGAAGTACCGCACTCCATCCAAACTAGGAAGATCAAGGGAATGATCCTCAAAGTTGATCTCTCGAAAGCCTTCAATAGGGTAAGCTGGATTTACCTCAGAATGCTTCTTACTCATTTAGGATTTCTAGTGGGAGTTATTAAATGGATCATGTGTTGCATCACCAATATATCCTTTAGTGTACTGACTAATGGGGTTGCATCACCCTTCGTTGGCTCTAAAAGAGGTCTCATACACGGGTGTCCACTATGTCCTCTACTCTTTCTCCTAGTCATGGAAGGGATGAGCAGAATGATCAAGGACATGCACCATAGAGGTGGACACTCAAAATCAAAATATCAGAGGGTTGTACTATAACTCATCTACTTTTCATGGACAATGTACTAATGTTTCTAAATGGAGGAAGTGGTGACCTCACTACCATATAGAACACCATCATTTTTTTCAAAGCTACTATTGGAATGACCATTAACAACTCTAAGTACACAATAACAGTATTAGAATGCTCCCCTTACGAGATATAATTTGTGATTCAAAGGTTCCCTTTCACTTTGACCTAGATAGATGGAGGCCTCCAATACCTAGGCTACAGACTAAAACTGCTTGAATATAAAATTGTGGACTTGATATGGTTGATCTCCAAGCTTGAGAAAATACTCAACATACGGTACCATAGACATCTCTCTAGAGCTAGAAGATTGGTGCTCATTAAAGCAGTATTGGAGGCCACCTCGATATATTGGATGTCCCTCTCATGGATCCCAAGAGACATTCTCAACTAAACACAACCTCTATTGTAGATTCATGTGGAAAGGTAATCAAACACGAAGAATATTTGCATGGGCAAGATGGGATCTTCTGTCCATCCCAAAGAAATGGTGGGGGTGGGGTATTAAAAAATTGGAGGATTTTTCCTCGGATTGGCTGCCAAGCTATGGTAGCAATTAATTACCTCCAACAGTCTCTGGACCAAAATCATAGGCGCTAAATATATTGCTCCATTAAGGTTGCTAGATTGGCTGAGACTAACAAGTTGGAACAAATCGGGGATCTCAAATATCTAGAAAGTGGTTCTAAGCTCTATGCCTCTTATTCGAGACAACCTAACTTATATAATATCTAATGGGACATCCATCCGAATTGGATGAGACCCTTGGATACGATGTGGGAATGCACATCAACTACCTTAGGGCTTACTATAGAACCTCAACGAGAAAGGTATCACCCACATAGTTCACATTGCCAACCTGGATAGATCGACCTTTCTTCACCAAGCTTGGAAGACAGCTTGCAACTTGCTCCTTTCTATACAATGGCTCCAAGCTTGGAGTACTTACAATGCAGCTCTAAAGGAATCCCACATTCAACTAAGAGAAGGGGAAGATGAGATCACATGGGCCATCGCCAAAAATGGTCAGTACTCCCCAAAAGAGGGGTATCTACAACTGGCCAATAGACACAAGCCATAGCACATTGAAACACAATGGAAGGATATGTTGAAGCTTAAAGCACCTCCCCTAACTAGATTACTTATGTGGTCTATATTGAAAAATAAGGTGCCAGCGGGTAATAACATTTCTAGAAGATGGCTATATGGACCTTACTAGTGCTGTCTATGTAAGGATAACACTAAATATTTGGATCACCTCTTCCTCTCCTGTCATGTTACAATTGATATTTGGAACTCCATTCTTACACACACTCTCTCACCTATCAATTGGATGGTTCAGACTACCAAGGAAGTATGGCAAATTGGTGGTCGTCTGTAACCCCGCCCAAAGCTAGAAACCTCCCCATACTCATTAGTTTAGAAATCTGGATAGCAAGGAACCGCTCTATCTTCCAGGACATCACCCCTCATTGGCCATCCATCACAGCTAGAATTGTAGTCAATTACAGTTCACTTCCTGAGGACCTGGATGCTTCTCCACCCAGGAACATCATTCCCAAGTCCATCATTCACTCACAGCCCTCGGCATACTTTGATGGATCAACACAAGAAATAGGATGTGGAGGTGGGGTTGTCCTATATATTTTAGACACACATCATTATCATATTCAAATGCAACTTGGAAATGGTACAAACAATTTTGCTAAACACACCACGGCCAAATACCTCATCAAATTTGCAATTGAAAAAGACTGTCATAATCTACAAGTATTTGGTGACTCGAAAATTGTATGTGACTGGATTAACAAAACCACAACATTTCATGCACTCACATTGCAACATATATTGGATGGAGTGCATAGATATACCACATACTTTGACAATTTTGTTTGTCACCACATATACAGGGAATGGAACTCCATCACTGACAAACTTTCCAAAGAGGCAACGATTAGGCCATGCAACATCTGGTTAATCTAGGAGCAGTGGGGAGGTGAACAATACCAGTACTACCAATGCCCATATATGGACCAAAAAGATCAGGCTCAACGGGTGCTTGAAATCATTTGACATTTGATTGTTTTATTTCTGTTTATATTTACTATGTTTATATATATATTTCAGTACATGTCCTCAAGAATACTCTCTACATAGAGTAAAATTTTTTGAAGTGTTTTATACAGTACTATTGAAATACTATCTCCCTACACGGAGAACATATTTTTGGTTCTTAATTTTTGAATGACACACAACCACTATATTTTTCATATGCTTATCGCATCTACAGCATATAATTTTCCTATTAATGAAAATTATGATTTTTCCAAGGGGAAAAATCATCTATTGATTTCTAATTATGAATGGAATTCACATATGGATATATTTGGTGTTTCCTTTGACATATGAATTATTACTGGAGTTAGTAAAACATGAACATGGAATTGAAAGTGAAAGTACATGTTATAGTGATGATTTAAAAGAGAAATTGGTGCCAAGTTAATTTTGGCTGCATCATTTGGTAATAGAGTTGGCAAGTTCTTTAAAATGAGGTTGTTATTTTAGGATTGCAGACAACATAAGGAGTGAAGAAGTGAAACAACATGCAGATGTTTTATATTGTAGGTTCAAAGAGAGAGAGAATGGAGAATATTCTAAATAATGGGCACAAATATTTCATGCAAAGGAAGGAGGAGTATATCTATTGAGATCTGACAAGTTATTGGTTTTGTTTTTTCTTATAATCAATTCATTTTCATATTGTAGTAGTAGAGAAGGTGAATTGTGTCAAAAATTCTTATAGTTCATATAACTATGATAGAAAGAAGAAATGTGAGTGCAGAAACTGATTTTCCAACAATGAATTAATCGTTAACTTTAAGTGTTGAATGTGGAAGACTGAAGGAAAGCAGTTGATTTAAGACTTAATAAAGAACATAAGAAGCATAATCAAACATGAATTTATAGTAAGAACAAAGATAGAAGACAAAAAACATTAATTATGGATTTCGTCCTTGATGGACTACGTCTCTGGGTCCACCTTCAATATGGGTGTCTACTTTATTAGGATTGATAGAAATAGGTATTTTACATAGAAAAAACACCAAACTAAATGTACACACATGCAGTTCTAGTCTCTACCAATAGAAATCTCTCTCTCCTAGCTTTCCAACACCTATCTCGGTTCCCAACTCTGCCTGCAGATGGCCAAGATAGATTAAAAACAATAACTGCCTCTCTAGCTCAACATCTACATACAAGTCTCAAAATCTCTCCAATACCTTTCACCATGAAATAAAGGCTTAATTTATAGCTCCTTAGGTTCATTTGAACTCTCTCAAGATAAGATAGGCATGAATTTTTTTCATTGAAGGTTTACTGGCCTCAATCGTGTCACATTTTGACATTAGGCATTAGTTACAATAACAATAGAACAAATCTGCAACAAAAAGCCCAAAAACATACTTTGGATAAAACAATCCGTTGACGGTCAAGCACCCGTGTAGAAAAAAATTGACTGTTGGCATGTGACTATCAAATTCTAACCGAAGGCTGCTACCCAAGTAGCTTATCCCCAACGGTTATGGTCTGCTAGTGATAACTATGCATGTGACAATGGACAACTCCCAATGGTTGCGGCTCCACCTGGTGGCTTACCCCTGTGGTTCTATCAACTCCCAAACTGCAGTTTGTTACATTCACATGCCCACAAACCTCCGACAATTACAACCTTTGCACAATTAGTTGTTGTGGTTAACACAAGACTATGCAGCTTATAGATTATTCCTATGTTGTGGCCCCACTATGGTTTTAGAACCTGCGGTTAGGACTATATAAACATGTGTTTGCATTATTTTTTATAATATGGTTCGAGAGGGTTTATTTGCATAGGTTTTGATACAAAGTCTGAAAGGTTTAGGTCTTAGGTTTTTGACATGTTTAAGTGTTAGATCCATACTTAGGGTTAGTGGTAGGATTTAGGTCTTTAGCTTTAGATTCTAGGTTATTGCATTTTTCATAAAGACCTTGACACTTTAGCTAGGTTTTTGCACCATAGAGAAAACCCATTACAAACCAATTTGTCACATTATGACATTCAAACACCATGAAAAATTTAACCAACACCAGACACTGAAGAATACTGGAAAAGTTGACGAAGCTGAAGATGACCTCAACTCTCTGGATACACTAGAATGACATGATGCTCCTGGATCAATCTTCTCCACTTGAAATATTTTAGACCATAAAAGTTTGATTTAATTAGATATCAGGTGAGGGTATAGTTCCCTCACTCTTCCAATCTCCATCCACCTTGCCTTGCTCAGATTCATGCCCTTGAGTCCCACTCGAAGATATTCAACATATCCACGCCTTGAATATCGAACCTTCATGTGCATGATGGTATCTTCCTTCAACTCATTCATATACTCAGGTGTCAAATCATCAATAGTTGGAATTTGTGTATCTTCCTCAGTATCCATGATCATCGGAGGTTCATACAACTTCAAATTTTATACATTTACAACTGAGTAAATATGCATGTAAGGAGGTAAATCTAGTCAAAATGCATTATTTCCAATCTTCTCAAAAATATTGAAAGGACCATACTTGATGGGTTTTAGTTTCTTACCTTCTCCTTTCAACCTGTCTTTACTGATATACAACCATACCTGATCACCGACCTAAAAATGATGATCGACTCGATGCTTGTCATGGTGCATTTCATACTTGGCCTGACTCTTCTCTATTTGATCCTGCATTTCTTCATGTATCTGTTGTATCCATTAAATGAAATTAACTACTTTGTTTGCATCATCATGTTCACCCACTTTATCCTCTTCACCGAACATGAAATCCATCGGTGACTTTGGTAGATACCCAAAACATGTTTCAAATGGCAATTGATCAGTTAAAGAATGTAAGGCTCGATTGTAAGCATGTTGCACATAAGGTAAAGATTCATCCCGCAATTTAGGATGTTTACTGCAATAACCTCAGAGAATATGTATGACTATTTTGTTCACCACTTATGTCTTCCTATCGGTTTGTGGATGAAAAGTTGTGCTCTTCTTCGGCTTTATGTCCATGAGTCCCCATAAATTGGACCAAAACTCTCCTACAAAACAAGTGTCTCAATTATAAATAATGGAAGTAGGTAACTGAAAATGAACCCATACCTATTCGAATAACATATTTGCAGTTTTTTCAGCAGTCACTTGCCTTTTGCATGGGACAAGAATGTGCATCTTTCTCAATATGTCAACCACAACATACATGTAGTCATGCCCTCTCCTAGACATAGGAATTCCTCCAACAAAATTGATGGAAATGTTGTCCCATGGCCGCAAAGGAACTGGAAGTGGCATGTACAAACTGATCTTTCGATTGCTTGGCTTGCTCGTTGAACACACCACACATCCTTTAATGTATTTAACAATTGTTTCATACATTTGAGGCCAATAAAAATACCTTTGAATTTGTGTCATTTTTTTTCTTACTTCAAAATGTCCTGAAATGCGAGAAGAATGTGTTTCCCAAATAACATGCACCCTTTTTGTTTGTGGTAGGCACAACTTACCTAGATGATATAACAACCTATCATGAATATGATAATTGACTTCTTCCTCCTAACACCTTGAGTTAGTGATTCATAATATCTTTGAAATCAACATCTATACTATATTGTTTTATATAACTTTGATGTTTTAAAGAATTATTCTGCAGCACTACTGAAGCTTTCAAAGATTGTCTAGACAACATATCAGCTACTTTGTTTGTGACACCTTTTCTTGTACTTAAATACTAAGTGAAATTGCTTAAGAAATCCCATCCATCTGTAATGGTGATATTGTTGCAACTTAGTTTGAGACTGAAGGTACTGAAGTGGCTGATGATCTGTGTGAATCACTATTTCCTTACCCATTAAATAGTGTTTCCATTTCTTAACACTTTCAACCAAAGAAAATAGTTCTTTATCATATGCCGGATAATTCATTACTTAGAAAACTTTTCAGAATGAAAAAAAATTGGTTTCCCTTTTTGAAGTATGATTCCACACATTGTATAACCACTAGCATCTGTTTCAATTTCGAATGGTTGTTGAAGATATGGTAAAGCTAATATTGGTGTTGTGACAATTTTCTTCTTAAGCGTATCAAAAGATTTTTGCGTTTTCCTCCCCACTGAAAGGGAACTTTAGAACATGTTAAAGCATGTACTGATGATGCAATCAAAGAAAACTGAGCAATAAATTTCCTCCAATATTAAATTGTACCTATAAAACTTCTAGCTTCAGTCACATTTTTTGGTCTTGGCCACATAACAATCACATCGATTTTAGCTGGATCTATTTTCAAACTTCCACCTCCAACTATGTAACCAAGGTAATTCAGTGAAGTTTTCCCAAAATCACATTTGGAAAGTTTAAGGTGTAATTTTTCCCCTGTGCAACACTTCAAAAACCTGTTTAACATGCCTAGCATGCTCTTCCATACTAGAACTGAAAGTTAGAATATCGTCTAAGTAGATTATGACAAATTTTTCAATGTATGGGCAGAATACATCATTCATATAACCCACATGAAAATTGTTGGAGCATTACACAAACCAAAAGGCATTACTAACCATTCAAATAGTCCTTGCCTAGTTTCGAATGCAATTTTCTAGATGTCATTTTCTGCAATGCGAATTTGATAATACCCCCTTCGTAAATCAAACTTAGTGAAATAAAAAACATTTTTTAGTTAATCAAGTAAATCATTTATCCTAGGAAGAAGATACCTGTTTTTTATTGTGATTTTGCTTAAGGCCCTAAAGTCAACACACATTCTCCATGTTTCGTATTTCTTAGGAACCAAAATTATAGGTGAGCCACATGGATATGAACTAGGTTGGATGAAACCTTTTTCAATCAATTCTTGGATTTGTTTCTTTATTTATTCATTCTCTATAACTGAGATGTGATACATCCCAATATTAGGAAGAGGGGAATAAAACATCAATTTTATCTCATGTTGTATTTCTCACTTAGGGGGAAGATGTTTTGGTTCTTTAAATAGGCTTGGAAAATATTCTACCACTTTAACCAAACTATCTTTAAAATGAGATTCACAACTTGAAAAAGCATCCTGTAGATCCTTATGTTTTTCTTTTACAACCATGAGTACATATTTCCTACTTGAGTGTATTAATCGCTTCATCTGATTAATTGAAAAAAAATCCAAGTGCGATTTGAGTTTATGTGCCCTCACAATATATTCAATCCCATCTTTCTTAAGGTGATGTTTATGCTCTTTCCTATGAAACATTGCATCACGATCATAGAGATAAGGAATTCCTAGCACTACTCCACATATGTTTTCTGGACTCACATATAAATCCACTTCATCAATGTAATTAGTTGTAATGGGAAATGTTAACTGACACTACTTTGTGACATTAATCTACGTCTCTTTATTTAACCAACCAAATGGGTATGGTCTTGGATGATTATGTGTCTCCAAGCCCAATTTCTTAACTAAAAAAAATCAGATATTAAATTTGCCTCTAATCCACTGTCAAATAATGTGTTTATTTTCTTGTGCTTAGAAGTTATCCTTATATCAAATAATTCAACCCTTTTATCCTCATTCAAATGATTTATGTTTGAAGAAGGTGCAGAAGTACTAGAACTTGAACCAGTGTTAGAAGTTTTACATGTCGAAACCATTGCGGTTATTTTCCCTTCATCACTTGAGTCAGAGCCCAAATCTTGTTAGATTGTTGTATTAGCCTTATTTTCACCTTTCTTCTTCTAGATCTTCTTTGGTCTGATTTCTGGGTGAATTTTGCAACATTTGGATTCATCATATCTGATCCTCTGACAATGAGTACAAGTAGGTATTTCACTTTACTTTTGAGTTGTTGTTGATCTCTTTCCATTAAAATTTCTCTTCCTCTTTTTGTCTTTGGAATACTTGATTTCCAACTGTCTGGATGGTTTCTGTGAAAACTTGAACAATCTACCACATAATTCAATATGTATGGCTTCAACACTATTATCGGGAAATCTAGTGTCTATGCAGAGCTACTAGTCCCACTAAGACAGGTAGCTATCTTGGAAACAAACAGATTGAAGTTACTTTTGCTTTCCTTTATGAGTAGACAGGTCACAGGAGAGGAGCAAAGAATACCAACCTTGATCTTTCGCTTGGTTCTCCGCTTGTTCCTTCTCCACTTTGACGGATGTTTGCCTCTCTTCCCTTGACCGCTCCGCTTCAAAGAGTACCTATAACGTCAAAGTAGCATAATACCTTCAAAGTGCAAAGATCTACAGTCATAAACAATATAGGACCAGATATATATTGACCACATACATGCATATATCAGCTAACATACAAGAATGTGGAGGAAAACTCGAATAGCTTTATTGATATAGAAGTTAGAAGAGAGGATTACAACCCATTGATCTAATCCAGCATCATCCTCCCAGAATGAAAGCCCTTCTTCACCTCATGAAAAGCTTATATCACCCAACACTATGATATTGCACCAGGAAACCAACAACACTTCCTTACAAGATACAAGATTCCAAACTCTGGATCTCTCGGATGAGGGATCCATATATAGATGATTGCAGGGGTGTGAGTCAGCTTATAGGATTTTTATTAGTGTCCTCTCTGATAGTTATTGATTCCACTTGGAGATTGATGACCTCTTACTCATCCCTGGGTGAGTTCAGAGAGGCAGGTGTCACAGGAGAAATTTGTGGAAGATTCCATGATCATCCACCTTGAAAACTGTCTCTGCCATTTGTTTACTCTCGCACATCGCACCCTACAAAAGGGCTTTCCAGTATGCATCACACTTTTTACACTTAGCAGGTGAGATGCATCACACCCTCTACACTGGGCAATCTGTATGGTCCAGTTTTGACCAGTCCTGCACAGTTTTCTATGGAGAATTTATGGGAGATGATGTAATCAGCTGACCTTGTTCCTTTAGGGCATGAAACAACACTTTTAGGGACTCAGAAGCCCTTGGTTTATGGACATATGTGATTAGGGTTGCAGTGCCCAAATATGTCTATAACAGTAGCCCTCTAAAACATGAGGTCGTAGATCTTTGATGTTGGATGAAATGCTTTATCATGAGGATATGAGGTTCTTTCGAACTGGAAGGCGACCTGTAATAAGATACAATACAATACATTATCTTCATAACACTTTCATGTTCTAGCTGAGGCGGGCATTCCCATGCTCAACTTTATAAATTCATTTTCATGTACATTGGATAGTCAATCGTCTATGTGGCAGACTGATGATTCTGGTAGAGCCATCATCCTTTGATTTGGATGATCATCTATGCAACAATGATGTACATTTGATGTCTTTATTTTCTTGAATATATCGCAGCCCGGATGGATGAAACTAGATCTGGGGTCTTCAAACTCATCCAATCTTTGTCCGAAGTACAATTTGATCCACGTGAAAATGTTCTGGAGTCAAAAGTGGAAAGACATCACCTGATTACCAACCAATGATGTAAGTTGTTAACAGGCGCGAGAGGAATCACTGATAATGATGATAACCTTCAAGGTACTACAGCACAAAAAGGGACTTGGCATCGAACACCATGCAAAATCTTTCGGTCGAAGGCCATTGATGTAAACCTATCACCGGAAGTGAGAAACTTGCCATTTAGGCATGCAAGCTTCAAAGTACTGAAAGGGGTTGTTCCTAGGTTGACTTCTTGGATAATGAGTTGTCATCAACAAGAAGTAACCTGTCGCAGGAGGGCCTTAATGAATCCCACATCTACGACATGGAACGGAGCAAATGATTTTGGAGCTGAAAACGATCTGACGATATAGGGTTTAGGGTGGCGATCATGAAAGGATGGAGCATGAAGGTATTGTAGCGGATGAGACACAACATGCGTTGGTGAATTCTCTGATCGACTTCTCTTGAACATATCAGTGACACTGAAATGGATTGGTAGCGTTAACCCCAAAGATGGATGGTACGGTGGACCAATGGTAATATGACCGGTGAACGGAATAACCCAACCTGACTCAATCATGGTGATGGAGTGAAAGTTTCATGTTCAAGAGAGACTCGCTGCCAATAAAGTTTCTTCAAGTTTTCTTCCCAATTTTCCCCAGTCATTGCTGACCAGTACCTCTTTATTTTTGTCAAGCTTGAGGAGGATAACATATGCTTGTTCTATAATTTGCCCTTCGGGCAAACCCGTCGCTATGTTTTAACGAGCCTAGCGACAGTGAGACTCATTCTTGTCTGCATGGACAAGTTTGTCGCTATTGGTTTTAACGAGTTTAAAGACAAAGAAAACTCAGTCCTTTTTTAATTTTAGAGAGTGTAAAAAGGGATGGAAAGAAAACTCCGATAATCCTTTTTCATCATATAATCCCTTAAGTCCAAAAAAGTAGAAAATAATATGAAAGGGATGAATTTTTGATAGCTTTAACGATCCGAACAAGACAAGCACTCAATCTTTTTGTATAATAATCCCTCAGGTCCAAAAAGATTAAAATCTAGAGGAGGGATAGCACTCTCGGTAGCTTTAACGAGCTGGAGAGGCCAACTGCTCGACAATCTTTTCATATTTTATGAGTCAGGTGAAAAGAGCTTAAAGGACACTCGTCTTTGAGGAACGAGTGATATATTCGGGTAGCTGCTAATTCCAGGTAAGGTTTGGAATTTTTCGATCACGGCAGTGTCACAAGGATGGCTAACTGAATCACTCTTTGCAGCTGTTCCTCAAAAGGGTAAACAATCAAATGGAGGCGTATGATCAGCTAAAACAAAGTGGAGGTGATGGCAAGAACACAACCAAGGCTTAAAAGCTGATGATAATGCATTCTCAATTGTTATTTACCAGAGGATGGTTCATTTTTTAGTGAGCTTAAACTCTGGGGGAACATTTGCTCATTGCTTAGGTTTAATTTTTAACGAGCTTGAACTTCGCATAAAAATTGCTCGTGTCAGTCATATAATAAAGATGTCTCACCGATAGGTTTAATTTTTAAGGAGCTTGCACCATTCAAAACTTTGCTCCACTTTTTCCTTTACTTTGTTGGCGCCATATGGCCGCTATGAAGGCGAATGATCATTTCAGCCACTCACCTAACTTAAGCAGTTGAAGTTAGCGGAACTATAGAGTTAGCGTTACGTTGGTCTCTTTTCACATGTGTGCAAAAATGTTTGCATGCCCTTGGGTATAGCGAAGTAGAGTTTCTAGGTTACCCTTCAATCTGCAGACAAAACATTTGTTTTGTCGGGAAAGGCCTACCTTTTCCAGGTCACCCTTCAATTTGCAGACAAAAAATTTGTTCTATCAGGAAAGGCCTACCTTCTAATGGAGGTATCCTATTCCAGTCCAACCCCATTTTCCTAAACGGATGGGCGTGTCAGACCGGTCATATTCCTACACAAAAACTTACCCTATACCTGAAGTTTTCCTGCTGAAGCAGACCAGGGTGCATGCCCCCCTGGGTTTCACTCATGTCCACTGAATTACTTGCATTCTTCAGGCGGACGGACTAGAGATTGATGAGACATTCCTTTCATGAAAAGACCAGTTAGGGATGGAATTTGACTATTAGCTATGTGTGAGACGAGCAATGAAAGCTGGTCTACGAGCTGGACCATTCGGCCTTCATGTGGAAAACATATTACTCAAAAGAGCGAGGAGATGATGGCTCCTATGCTATAAATATCATTGTGCCCAAGGAGTAGATTGTAATATAAGGGTCCTTGGACTACCATTACATTCAGATATATGGTTTTCCCTCTCAAAGTTATAGGCAAACTTAGAAGGATCCCTAACGATCGAATGGTTCCTTTATCGAAGCCTATTAGATTTCGCATCTCAGGTAGAAGCAATGGTGAACCAAGCACTTTCCAAGCAGTTGAGGAAAGGATACTCATAGAAGCCCCTTCATCTATGATGGTACCGACCATGACCATTCTGTAAGCTTGTACAATGATTCAGAATGGTACTTTAGACAGTAAACGGGATCTGCCTAGTAGATTCCAATCGAAGGAAATGACTAGGTTGCTTGGAGGTGGGACCGAATAAAATCCTAGATATGACCTTGATGAGCTTCCTTCCTGCGGTAAAGGAATGGGTAGATTGCCCCCATGTTCATCAGAGTCTGTGTTTACGAAAAGAATTTGAACAGTGTCATTCTCATTCTCTTCAGTGACTGTATCATATGAGGACGGACCTTCCAAAGACAAAACCGGGTCGACTGCCATCTCAACCTTTTGACTTTCGTCTGGTGTGGACTCGGAGGGTTGATCTTCAATGATAGATGCTTCGACCGGCCACAAGGGCATGTCAGTTGGGTTTTCAACTAGCAATAGACTTGGCAAGAGTTTCTTGTACCCAGGAGGAAGCCATAGCGGTGAAGCAGGACGGTTGTCCAAGACTCTTTTAGCTTCGTCCAGGAAGGGACAACAGTGGAGGGCATGATTACCTTCGCACAGTCTACAAGGAAATTTACATTTTCCTTTCTGTCCAAAGACTTCGTTTTCGCTAGTTGACAGTGTACTCTCAACATGATCGTCAGAGGTTGACGACACTGGATTGTGCAAACGAGGAGACCAGTCCCTTAAGATCTGAGGGATGCAAGGACAATCTCGATGATAGTGGTCCCCTTTGCAAATGACACATGGAGATTTTGGCTTAGATGGTGCAGTGTGTGGATTTTTTCTAGATGATGCATAGTTGCCCCTTTTCACCTTTGGCTCCTTCTTCTTCTTTTCTTTCTCCTTCTTCCCTTTCTTCTTCTTCTCAGTTACTTGGTCTTTAGCTTCACCAGCTTTGCCAAGCAAAGAGGAAGGAGGGGAGGAAGAAATAAGCGAAACAGAAGGTTGGGGGGTAACTCTACTATCATCTAGTTGTTGATTTGATTGTTCGGGAACCATGGCGGTTTGAACAATAGAGGTCGAGAAGAGCCATATGGGCAAGCCAATTTTCAATCCTGGGAGGGACAATGTGGCCATATGGGGTGCACCAACATCTCCCCAAGAGGAGAAAGGACTAGGATTTCCCCCAAGGAGAAATCCTTGGTTGGTGGACTCCATTTTTCTCAACCTAAGACCAATGAGGGAACAATGACGTTACTCTGATTAAAATAATTTTTAGATGCTTTGACACAACTTGCTTTTGAAATTTTTAAGAGTCGAGAAAAAGAAAAATATGACTTTAGTCATCTTCGATTTTTAATGAGCCTGAAGTGACAAGTGTTCAGATGGACCTTTTCCTTTAAGGAGTCTGAAAAGGAATGAAAGAGACTACTCTGGAAATCTAGACAGAGGGATTACCAAACCAATCGCAAAACTGCAGAATACTTTTTATGGTACAGCAGTCAATCTTCCCAAATGCTGTGTTCAGTGCTTTGCGATCGATAGGGCAGCAAACACGGCTTCCTAAGGATAAATGATGTAGCCTATTGTGGTCTCCCAATATATACTCGACGGTACGTGGGAGCACAAGTCTGTATTGTCGCTTGTCATCTCAAAGAGGAGGAACCACCCAACCTACAATAAAAGCGATAGTTACCAGGTTTTACGACGCCGGAATACATCTCTAGCCTAGACTTCTAAATGTTGTGCGTTAGGTTCAAAAGCATTTTTATGTTCATTGAATTTATTTTACAGTTGATCTTTCTTAAGAAGTTTTCCTTTCAGGTTCACCGCATGATGTAGATATACAATTCCTAAAATTCAATATAAGATGATAAACAATCGTTTTATCTTCTTTTTGCAATGAAAACCCTAGCTACTGAGGAAAGAGAAATGAGATTCTTTTCAACAAAGAGTAGAGAGCACACACTAGATGCACTGTCCTAAATCAACAAGTAGTCTAAATGCAAATGCACGTGCATGTATTTGTTTTCTCTTTCTTAATGTGTGAATGACAAAAATAATGCTAAGTACAAATTTGAATCGTTTCAAGCGACAGTACCAACGATTTTCTTTTCAAAAAACGAAAGGAAGATAATAACGACACTTTGCGATTTTGAATTGAAAATTGCTTTCGACACTTGAAAAACCACTAATTCAAATCAAATACAAGAGTAACAGTATATTTGACCATCAAGAACAATAATATTCTTTTCTTTGATTGAAAACGACGCTTGCGACACTTCCAAATTGAAAGACGATAGTTTGATTACGTTACTTCTTTGTAAAAGAGGACTATAAATGGCGAACAATACATAAAAACATTTACAGTTCTTTATACTATGGAGGCTGAATCATGCAAAGGAAGGGAGTTTCCGTAGAGGTATACTCATCACAAACAGCAAAACTCCTAAATAAAGCTGAAAAGAGTGAATAAAAAACCAAAATCTGGAAGCAGAAGAGGTCTTGTCTGATCAACGCACCTGTAACACAAGGAAAGTGCGATGCAGTGCACCTACTGCACACAGGAGGTGTGATGCATCCAGATTCCAAAGAGGAGAGGGTGCGATGGTCCAGGGACAAGACTTCAACTTGGTTCTTGGTCACAGTTTGTAGCTTAGTTCAGGGATTTAGGCCGAGCTGATGATAGTCAACAAATAAAAATCACAGGGGCTAATCTAATGAGGTTACTAGAGCCACCACCATGGCAATTAGGATGTCTGCAAATCAATTGTTCAATTTATAAAAAAAACTCGGAGATAGACTGAAGCAACATTGATCTACTTTGCACTTGCATAGCAAATGCAGTTCGAAGGCTAGCTGGCTTGAATTTAGGCTTCGTTTGTAAGTCTATAAAGCAAACAAATATAGACAAGCAAACAAACTAGTCGCTCCCTAGTGGAGTCACCATTTTGTTATTGGGAAATCTAGTGTCTATGCAGAGCTACTAGTCCCACTAAGACGGGTAGCTATCTTAGAAACAAACAGATTAAAGTTACTTTCGCTTTCCTTTATGAGAAGTAGACAGGAGAGGAGCAAAGAATACCAACCTTGATCTTTCACTTGATTCTCCACTTGTTCCTTCTCCACTTTAACGGATGTTTGCCGCTCTTCCCTTGACTGCTCTGCTTCAAAGAGTACTTGTAAAGTCAAAGTAGCATAATACCTTCAAAGTGCGGAGATCTACAGTTATAAACAATATAGGACCAGCTATATATTGACCACATACATGCATATATCAACTAACATACAAGAATGTGGAGGAAAACTCAAATAACTTTATTGATATAGAAGTTACAAGAGAGGATTACAACCCATTGATCTGATCCAGCATCATCCTCCCAGCATGAAAGCCCTTCTTCACGTCATGAAAAGCTTAGATCACCCAACACTATGATATTACACTAGGAAAACAATAGCACTTCCTTACAAGATACAAGATTCCAGCCTCTGGATCTCTGGGATGAGGGATCCATATATAGATTATTGCAGGGGTGTGAGTCAGCTTCTGGGATTTTGATTAGTGTCCTCTCTGATAGTTCTTGATTCCACTTGGAGATTGATGATCTCTTACTCATCCTTGGGCGAATTCAGAGAGGCAAGTGTCACAGGAGAAGTTTTTGGAATATTCCATGATCATCCACCTTGCAAACTGTCTCTGTCATTTGTCTACTCTCACCCATCGCACCCTACAAAAGGGCTTTCCAGTATGCATGACACTTTTTACACTGAGCAGGTGAGATGCATCACACCCTCTGCACTGGGCAGTCTATATGGTCCAGGTTTGACTAGTTCTGAGCAGTTTCTGTGGAGAACTTCTAGGAGATGACGTGATCAGCTGACCTTGTTCCTTTAGGGCATGAAACAACACTTTTAGCGACTCAGAAGCCCTTGGTTTATGGACATATGTGATTGGGTTTGCAGTGCCCAAATATGCCTATAACAAACACACACTTCATCAAAGTCATCAGGATTAAACATTATTAATGTATGCTATAAATATGAATGTAAACTTCCAATGTACTTTAACAAAGTTTCATGTGTATCTAATGGAATTCCAAGCGCAAAAGATTTCTTCCTGAACTCCTGAGTAAACTCCTGAACATTCTTCCCTTTACCTTGCCTCAAATGTTCCCAATCAATAACAGCTTGTTGCATGTATCCCAAAGGATAGAATTGTTTTCTGAGAGCTTCTAAAAACTTAGAGCATGAAGAGATGACTTTACCTTTTCGCTTTACATCTATT
>APFE031523206.1:0-14776 GCA_000404065.3 Pinus taeda | reverse complement strand
GGGCATGGGCCATAGAAAAGTTGCGTAGGACACCTAAAAGCTTCTAGAGACATGTGAATGAGATTATTTCCTGAATGATTGTTTTTTTAAGAATATGATTTTTCTAGTTATGGGAGTTTGGGAAGGTGGTAGGGGAATGTTGACTATGCATAGACTGCAAACCTATGCATTCTCATTCGAGTTGTTTCTTTAGAGTGAAAGTATAATGCAAGCTAGTGGGGCTTGTGATTTGGTCACTATGGTGTGCTAACTTGCACATTTTTTCACCTCAGTGAGCTGAAGGGTGGTGAACTATCCTTTGGATGGTGAGACATGGTGAGGACAAGAGAACTACTAAATTTTCTTGCTGGAGGAGTTAAAATGGGTTGGTTTTATTCTCTTCCTTGTTTAGTAAGAAATATGGCTCAACATCAAGGCCATAAGAGTTCCTTTGTAAATGGAATTTTAGATTTGGTGCTCGTTTTTTCTTTTTGGGTTTCCTCATATTTATGCTTTCAAGAATTTGTCATGGCCTTTGTCGTCTTTAGTGGTATTTGTTGGACATATCTATCTCCAAATTTTCTTAGGGTTGAGAGATATAGTTCGAGGTCTCGGGCTCACTACCTCTTTCCTTGGTTTCTTGGGTACTCAATTGAAGAGGAAATATTGTAATCATTGGGGTGCTTCTTTAGTGATAATTATGGAAGAATATGTAATTTTTGACAATTTTTATCTTGTTGAGTTTTGAAGTGGGATTTGATTACCAAGCTACACCATTTGGGTGGTTGAATTAATTTGGTCTTTGTGTTCTAGATTATATAGTGGAATCCTTAGATGAAGGGGGTATGTCATGTGAGCTGGGTGACCTCTTGAAGTCTTGGCTAGGCATTGCAGGTGGGTAGGAGAAGTGGACAATGATGGGGGTGTTGAGGCTATTTATGAGGGTGAATTGGCTCGTGGACATGCTTCATCACTTAGCCATGTGGAAGCACCACCATATTTAGAATGTTGTATAGCCTTTGATGAAATAGTTTGCAACATGGTTCTTGTGGCCATGATTGTGATCTTCCTTCCTACTGTTTCTCATGCTAGAGTCTAGAGTTTCATGGATTTTCTTATGCATTTCATTGAATTCCTAGTTGTTACTACAGTGATGAGTCCTTTGCTGCTTTTTGATTTTGATTTTTTCATTTATTTATTTTATCCTTGTGGTTTTTCCTTGATTTTGGTGATCTTTATACTTGTGCTTGTGGCAACTCATTAAGGAATAGAGTTATGGTATTCTTATTGGTTTTCATGAACATGCCCTTCATTTCTTTCCACTGCTTGGTTTGTAAAATAGTCCACTTGTTGATCGTGAATTCTCAAGACATGTCTAAAGATTACATTGATAGAGCCTTCCAAGTTCTTCCTTATTCTTCTAAGAATTCTGTTCATGAACTCATTGCTTGGGTTTCTATTTCTTGCCATTGCCTCTATTATTATGGCTGAATCGCCTATTATGATAAGATTTTGAATTTCTCTTTTTTGAAAACTCTTGTTCCTATCAACAAGTTGCATGCTTCTGCCTTATTATTTGAGATTTGTCCCAATCCCCGTTCATATGTGACATTTTCTTTCCCATTAGGATCTAGGATTATTCCCCCTACCCCTGCCTTTCTCGAGTTATGCTATGAGGCCCCATCAAAGTATAAACAATATCTGTTCTAATTTTTCCTACAGTTTGTTAGTTCCTCTTCACTCGTTCTTATTTTCCAAATATTTCCTCAGTTTATCTTCCTGTTTCCTTTTTGTCCATTATTGTTTATTATGGCTTTGTTGAGCCAATCTCACTCTTCATGCTGAAGAGTGTTGTGATCTATTGGTGTTATTCCTTTGACATTGATGATTTCAAAAGTTAAACCCCACGTTTTTTAGAGGGTCTTCCCTACCCTTGGAATTTGATTTTTTAAAATGCACTTATTTCAAGTCAACCAAATTTTCCAACATAGAACAACTGGGATTCACTTCCATATCCTATAAATTCTGACTTTCTTCTTTGTTGTGTGTGGATAGGCCTTCTCGAGGGTTTGAAGAAAGTCCAACAGGGGTTGTTCAAAATTTATTCTTATTTATAAAGGACTTATTAGCTACTGCCAACATTCTTTGGTAAAGGTGAATTCTTGGAATAAGTGCTGAATATTTTCTTCAGCATCATGCATAATGGCCATCATGTTGGGCCTTGAAAGCCCTTTTTTCATAGGTTGTCACTGGTCAATATTCTCCCTTTTAGTAGAGACTATATGAACATTTTTATCTTAGTCAGACTTTCTGATTTCCAAGCTATTTTCCAAGAATCTCAGTTTTGTTGATTTGGTTGTTCTTAAAGGATTTTATATCCATTCCTAACTATGTAGTGTCCACTGCTTGCATCCCAAAGATAAGCATCTTCCTCATCAAAGTGGATTAGAGCTGCCCCTTTTAAAAGCTGCCTGATTTTGTTGCATTGGCCTTCCAGATCTATCAGGATTGCTAAGCTTTTTCAATCTTGTCACTCATTTTGATCCCAAAGAGATATAGAGTGTAAGGTGTTGAAACCTTTATCTTTCATCCACTCTTGTATGTCTTCAGTGTGTGAATGAGTCTGTAGTGGTTCTTTTCCCATGATTCTGTCCTACCAAATTGAAGTTGTTTTCCCATCGCCTGGGATTTTAGAAATACATCTACTCATTAATGGATTTTTTTTAACTGGCTTCCATACTTGGGTACATGGTCTTATTGGGATATTTTCATTGAGAAGTATTTTCCTGGTGCCATCCATATATTTTGTTTATAAGAGTCTTTTTCCGCCAACTCTCTTTTCCTGTAATTAGTCTCCATACTATTTTCATTCCTAGTGCTGCATTCATGAGCCCAAGTTTCCTTATTGATAGGCCTCCTTGTTCATAAGGTAGTACTACTTGCTCCCTCTTGACCAGGCTAAATTTTTTGTTTTCATGCTCCCCCCCTTGCCACAGGAAGCTTCTTAAAATAAGCTCCTTTTGTTTGTGGGCACTTGTTGGGGCCATGATTATGGCATATTGATAGATAGGTAGTGCTGGAAGGAGTGCTTTTATTAGAATTCCCCTTCATGCCATATTCAACCACATCATACCCTAGCTTTGTATTTTGTTTTTCATTTTCTCAATTTGTTTAGTCCATATTTCTATCTTCATGTTCTCTTTTTAAATTGGAAGTCATATGTAAAAGAAGTGTGTCCATTTTTCTTCCATAGGGATGTCTAGGATTTGCGAGATCCTTTACATAATTCTAGGAGGGGTGTTCGATCCATATATCTTGCATTTCGTATCATTTAATACCCACCTGAAACTTGTAAAATGTCATCCAGAACTTTTTTGAACCTCCTTGCTATTATTGTTGATGCCCCTCCCAACAGTAGAGTGTCATTAGCAAAGACTGAGCGCTTTATTGTTTTTACTGCTTTTTCTATTCCGAACCCTGTGATATTTCTTTCCTTTCTTTGATTTTCTAGAGCCCTGCTTAATGTTTCCACCATTATAATGTATAGTAAGGGGGAGAGAGAAAAACCTTTCCTAGGCCTCTTGTGCTATGAAAGAAGTAACTGGGCCTTCCATTTACAAGGGGGACAATCCATGGAGTAGAGATGCATGCCTGTATGGCTCCCACGATTTCTCTAGAGGATCCAAGTTTCTAGACGATAACCATTAGATATGGATGACTGACTCTGTCGAATGCATTTGCCATAACTAGTTTGATTATGAGGCTTTTTTCTTGTTTTAGTATACTGGAGTGAACCACTTCATGTACAATAATTATATTACTATGATTTGCCTATTCAGCACGAATCCTCCTTGGTTTCTAGATATAATTATTGGAAGTACTTCCTTGATTCTATTTGCAATTATTTTTGTTATTATCTTATACGATAAATTGTAGAGAGAGATAGGGCGAAACCTGTTGAAAGTTGAGGGGTTTGCTTCTTTTGGGATAAGAGAAAGATAGGAGCATTCGGTGTTGCCTCCTATTTTTTTTTTGAAAACATTCTTCACCATTCTTAAGAAATCCTTTCTAATGGTATACCAATGAAATCTGTAGAATGTTATCATGAAGCTATCTAGCCATGGGGCTTTGTCCGGATGTAGGCTCAATATGGCCGTCACTACCTCTTCTTCTTTGAGATCCTTGCTTAGTGTTGCATTTTTCCTTTTTTTTATTTTTCTTTTTGGGTGCTTTAAGAAGTATTCACTTCCAACCATTTCTTCATTCGTTGAAAGTAAGTTTTTAAAGTGCTTATAGGCTGCTTTTTTTAGTTCCCCTGCTCCTTTGACCTCTTGGCTTTCAATTTGAATATTTTCTATTTGGTTTCTTGCTCCTCTTTTGTCCCCTGCCTTGAGCCACAAGCTTCTTAATTTCAATCTTGCCTCCTCTTCGTCTTTCCTATTTTCCCTATATATTTCCCAAAAGATTTCCTTCTCTCTTAGGTAATCTTACTTGCTTTCTTCTTTGTTTCCATTTTCAGCTTGCATGATGTCCATTTTCTGCTGTAACACTTTTCTCTTTTCCTTTTTCTTTTAATTCATTTGCTCTTGCCCATTCCTTTAACTTGTTTCTTGCAATTTTTAATTTTGTTTCCCAAATATACTGTGGTGATCCTACTACTCTTGTCTCCCATGATTCCTTGACTAAGTCACTGATTTCTTCGTTGCCATCCCAAATTAAGCTGTATCTAAATGGGAGCATACCTTGATTTTCCATTTTTCCCATGACTATTATCATCGATTTATGATCAGGTGTTGTGGTACGTAAATTTTTTTATTTTATGGAGCTGTGCACTGCTACTATATTTTCTTGTATCATAATTCTATCCAGCCTTTCTTTTATGTTACTTTTGCCCACTCTTTTATTGCTCCAAATGCATTTCCCATTGTTTGGTGGGACATCTATCAAGTTGTGTTGTTCCATTAATTCTTCTAGAGTATCCCTATATGGGTCTATTTGATTTGTCCTCCAAACTTTTCTTCTATGCTTCTTACCAAATTTAAATCTCCTCTTAGTATTATTTTCCCATCTTGCACTTCTTTTAGCACTTCTTTTAAGGTGTGCCAACATTTCTCTTTTTCCTTGTAATGATTTGGGGCATATATATTTATGACACTGTACATCTCTTTTTGTACTAATTTGCATTAGATCCGTTTGGATCCAGTGCTAATATTTTTTGTATTTTATTAATTCTTAAGTTCCTTTTTTCCATATTGTGCATATGACTCTTGATGCTCCGGTTGCCTGTATTGTTTCCCCTTCATAATTTCTAATTTTTTTTCTTAATATTTTCAGTTTCTTGGAAATTTATTTTTGTCTGCTGAATCATAAGGATGTCTAGGTTTTCTTTTACCAGAATGTCTCTTGTGGCATTTTACTTGATGGGCGATCCCATTCCTCTACAATTCTAGGAGACCATTATCATTATCTACTTGTTGGGTGGTGCATGGCTCCTTTCCCTCTTGTCTGCTTTTTTCGTTGTTTCCTAAATTCCTTCCTAAGAAGGTTTCCATAGGTTGCTATGTTTCTAATGCCATTTCCTTTGATGTTGCTTCATCCCCGATTTCTTTGTTTGTCTTTCTTCTTGATTTTTTTTGGTATTCTACATTTGGGGGTACTTCCTTTGACTGCTTTTTGGTTAAGATTCTATCTACTGAGGGGGGTGGGGGGTATGAGTGTTTAAACGAGAGGGAATGAGGGGGGATTGGGGGTATGTTTTGGGGATAGGGATCTGGATCTGGATCTTGGTCTAGGGGATGGGGGGGCGGAAGGTTCCGGAGGTTCAAAAGGGTTAGGGATAGAAATAAGGTTATTAACTTTTGGTGATGGAGGATGGGGGTCAGAGGATGTGGAGGGCTACGAGGAAGAGACAGTTAGTTGTTTGTAGGCTGTCTTCTTTCTTTTTACCTGTTCCCATTTGTTTTCTAGATCTTCACCCTTTTAATTTTCATTTTCTTTTTTTTTTGTACATCTATTTGCAAATGACTGTATTCGTGACATACCTTGCATTTGAAGGGGATTTGTTCATAATCCAGCTATTGTATGTGCGTCCATTGGTCAACTTTGATTTTTATGGCTTTTGGTAGCCCTTTCCCAAGATCCACTTCTACACATATTCTGGTGCATGCATGCATATTTTCCTTTGGCCCACACTTGTCTATATATTTCACAACTATGTTTCCTATTGCTTTGACTGAATCATTCCCCTAACAGCAAAGGGGAAGGTGTGGCAGTCTGACCCAAATGGGGTGTCATTGGGAACATCCATTTCTGGATCAAAATCTGGTGTCCATCTATTTAGATACAAACCCCTAGTATCCATAAAATATGGTCCATTCCTAAATATCAGATCTTGATTCTCCTTGGATTCAAAGTGGAAGGTGAAGTAACCTCTTTCGCAAAACCTTATTGAGATTTTCCCATCTATTGACGCAATCCAGTTCCTTTCTACCCATTTTTGCACAATTTTGGGTGATGGCGATAACCCAGTGAATTTCCCCTCTAATCCATGCTCTGCTAGGGAAAGTGTTGCTCTACGGGGAAAGGCAGGGGGGAGTAAGATTTTAGGAATATCTTCCATTCATTTAATAAACTTGGTGGCTGATGGTTTATTCTTTGTCGGGCCCATTGTAGAAATGAGAGAGGCAAAAGCTTTTGTTGTTCTTTCATTTTCTTGCTACTGACCTGACGGAAGCTCTCCGTCCTCTAATGCATCCATGGAGCTCAAGCCCCTGTAGCAAGAGGCAGCTGGGGGACAGCTGCGTGTAACTGCATGTTTCTACCTGTGATCGTTCGCTAGGGTGCAAAGCTCTTTCAGCAAGTCCGCTCCTAGAAACAAGTTCTCAACTTCAACTACTCAAAGTTATAAATCGTTATTTATTATCTGAATAGAGAATTGATTGTTAGGAAGTGAAATTTATCACAATATGCTTGAATGTATTAATGGATAATATATTCCCATATAAATAGTTCTTTATTACCTATACATAAAATTGATTGTTGGGGAGTGAAATTTATCACAATATGCTTGAGTATATTCCTTAGATAATCTACCAAAAAAAATTTATTTTTTCCTTAATTAGTGCTTACAGTATGGATATATGTTGTGCCTTAGATTGAAAAATAATAAAAATATTCACATTAAAAAAGAATCATATTAAGAATAATGATAAAAGAATTGAATTTCTTTTTATTTCTTTAGTACAACAAAGATGTGTAATTCTTTAACTCCCTAAGATAAAATTGAGATGACATTTAAATTAATATTCATATTAAATAATAAGTAAATAAACAAAATATTTTAATGTTGATAATAACTAAATTTTATTTCAATTTGAGAGATATAAAGTAATTAGAAAAAGGTATTGTTGTCTTTTTACTTTTCAATATTGGGAAGATGTGTAATTCATTCATTTAAAATTATTTCAGTACCAAAATTCGATAAAAGATTTGAACATTCATACCAGCTAATATATTTCAATATCTACTCTATACATATTTAGACAGAGATACAACAAAAGAAATATTCTGATGCTGATAATATATGAAATATTTCAATGTAAACCTTAAATAAAATAATTTTATATATTTTTTTGTAAGAATCTCAAGAAATTCATCTTAGCAAAAATGATGTACAAAATTTACACAACCATAATAATGTTAGTTCTTCTAGCAGAACTAGGTTTTGGATCATCTTCCCACCATGGGGAAAATAATAGGTCATTGATTGAAGGATAAGGTCCTGTAGAGATTCATGGGGACTATTAATTCATTAGAATTAACAGCTTCCTTATGGAAGCTTCTTTGGCTTGTTGTTTCTTCCATAACATTCTGGCTAGTAAACTTTTGAGGCCCAATGCCCACCACCTAGGTTCCTTAATTCATCAGCTTCCATGGAGGATACATTCTGCAGTATTCTTTCATTAATATTTGGAATGAAGAGATCAGTTTTTTCCTCAAAATATACAACATGGGGATGATGCTCACGACCACATCCATCGACTCCATTGCTTACACATATACTTTCCTGATCCATAGTAGTGGGAGGGCGAATGAGGAGAAGGAATTTAGGATCACTAAGGGAATTGTAGCTTTTCTTTTCGAAGGAAATATGAGTATGACAAGGTGCGTGATGAATCACGAACAAGTTGGGTGACAAAAGAGCCAAGAAATATTTAGACAGACAATATGTTTTTGATCGCCAAGTAAGTGAATGAGGCATTAGTGTTAAGTATAAGTCGGTCACACATAGGATATGGAGCAGTGGATTAGGCATCATGAAAATCGATCGATTAGCATATGGAGTTGGCGTATTAAAGTCATATGAGAGCCAATTTCTGTGTCAATGCATGGTGATGATAAATGCATTCATGAAAATGATCAATTTCCACCCAAATTAGGGGGGATTTTATATCAAATTAACATTTATAAACAGAAAAAAAATGAATTTAAAATATTTTTTCCTTAATTAATTTTTTTTTCCACTCAATAATATCAAGGAGATGTTAAATTTCTTTAATACTTAATAAAATCTCATACTAGACATTTAGAAAATATTGGTGGTGAGAGGAAATTTAGTGTAAACAATAAATAAATAAAGTGAACGATATTCCACGTTTAATTAATTGGTGCTTTCTAAGTCAATGACATCATGGAGATCTATAATTCCTTCAATATTTGATATGAATTAGAATTTAAAATACATTAACAAAAAGGGAAGATTGGCAAGTATGTATTTTGTATATAAAAGAATTGGAAAAATTATAACTAATGATTCAAAACTTTTAACGGTGTCTATCTCAAAATGAAGGAGATGTGTAATTTTGTCCTTATTTATCTTGCAGTTGACATACGAAACGAATGTGTGTGTCTATGTGTCTATGTTTTAGTAGTATAGATAAACATCCAAATTTGAACTATCTATATATTATATTGGTAAATGAAAAATAAAATTATGATTAAAACATTTTAATTGTGCGTAACTCAAAATGAAAGAGATGTCCAATTCTTTTTTCATTTAGTTTGGAGTTGACACATGGAAGGAATATATATATATATATATATATACCTCTTATAAATACTTATTTTCTATATATATTATAAAATTAAGATAACATGAAGGTTAAATATTACCTTGATGAGTGTGGCCAAAAATGGGGGATTGATGGGGGGTAGGGGCCATAGACAAGTTGGGTAGGACACCCAAAAGTATCTAGATACATGTGAATGAGATTATTGCCTGAATGATTGTTTTTTTCCAGAAGATGATTTTTCTAGTTATGGGAGTTTGGGAAGGTGGTAGGGAAATGTTGGCTATGCATAGACCACCAACCTATGCATGCTCATTTTAGTGGTTTATTTAGAGTGAACGTATAATGCAAGCTAGAGGGGCTTGTGCTTTGTTCACTATGGTGTGCTAACTTGCACAGTTTGGCACCTCAGTGAGAAGAAGGGTGGTGAACTATCCTTTGGATGGTGAGACATGGTGAGGTCAAGAGAACTACTAAATTTTCTTGTTGGAGGAGTTAAAATGGGCTGGTTTTATTCTCTTCCTTGTTTAGTAAGAAATATGGCTCTGCTTGTAGGCCATAGGAGTTCATTTGTAAATGGAATTTTGGATTTGGTGGTCATATTTTATTTTTGGGTTTCCTCATATTTATGCTTTCAGGAATTTGTCATGGTCCCTGTCATCTTTAGTGGTATTTGTTGCACATATCTATCGCCAAATTTTCTTAGGGTTGAGAGATGTAGTTTGAGGTCTTGGGCTCACTACCTCTTTCCTTGGTTTCTTGGGGTATTGTATTCAAGGGGAAACATTGTAATCATCGGGGTGATTCTTTAGTGATAATTATGGAAGAATATGTAATTTTGACCATTTTTATCTTGTTGAGTTTTGAAGCAAGATTTGATTACCAAGCTACACCATTTGGGTGGTTGAATTAAATTGGTCTTTGTGTTCTGGATTATATAGTGAAATTCTTAGACGAAAGGGGTATGACATGCAAGGTGGGTGAGCTCACGATGTCCTGGTTGGCCATTGCAGGTGGGTAGGAGAAGTGGACAGTGATGGGGGTGTTTACACTATTTATGAGGGTGAATTGGCTCATGGACATGTTTCATCACCTAGCCATGTGGAAGCACCACCATATTTAGAATGTTTGTATAACGAGATGCAGTGTTATTGCACTGCTGGTGGAGCTAGGGAAACAGAGACATGATGACTTGAATGAGGTGATAACATTTTTTTTTGTAAGCTAGGGAGTTACCATTTTCTATTAACAAAAATGAAACCACTACAATCTTAAGGTGGTCTCAACTTGCCCCGAGGGGAAACCGGGTTTATTGACCACCTATAGTTTTTAAGTGCTAACCAAAAATAAAAGGTTTTCAGTCTGTCTTTCCAGGCTTTGTAAACATCAACCTTATAACTGTTAGTATTTTCATGTGATTGCAAGTAAAAATTAACATAGATCCTATACATATCTAATGGAAACTAAGAATTCCACTTTCTAAATTCTTCAAAAAACATGCCTTTTCTTCATTCATTCCCAACATCTTCTTGCTGCTCCTTCTCCTTCTTGATTACCAAGACATTCGCCTCTAATTGCTGCTGAAGATCCTCCAGCCTCTTGTCCTGCATGAGAAGAGTGATTAGGATGTTCCTAAGCTCTTTCTTCAGGTTTAGGATCCCCTGTGATAACTTAGCCATTTCCAAGGCTATCTTCTCAATAGCCTTGGCCATAAGCCTTTTCATTACCCAATATATGTGTAGAGACTGTTTATATCATGTCATTCGGCCTTGAGTATGTCCTGGATCTGGCAGGAGATGCACTGAGTCCTCCATTTCTTCCTCAGAATGTGCCTGAATTGCCTCTTCCTCCTAGTGCTCAATTATCCTTCTGATTTTCGGGTTAGTCTTCTTGTTGTAGTCTCGCTCAACTGCCTGAACCTGTGTCTCAATAGTCCTCCTTCCCTTTCTACTTGCCCCTTCAGCGCTGGTCTCCCCGTCTTCCACCGTACCTTCTCGACAGCACCGACCACGTCTGCTTCTACCCTCTGCTACTCCCTGCCTCCTTTGGCCTCCCCTGCCTCATCGACCTCGCCCTCGAATCCGTCTTCCGCTCTCTTCCTTGGCTACCTGTTCCTAACTTCCTTCATCTTCCTCCCTTCCTCTTTTCATGGTCCTGCTTCCTGTGTTTCTCCTATTTCGGCCGAGATTTCCAGTCCCCTGTTCTGCCTTCTCATTTTCTGCTTCGATGTCTTCACTCCCGCTCTCTGAATCATCATACAAAGGTATATAAAACTGCTTTGTATCCCCCTCCTTTATTCCTTTACCTTTCGCATCCTGGTTCCCTCGACCCTGGTTCCCTTCTCCTGCCCTGCTCCTCATCCATCTGCCTGCCGACATACTCCCTTCTGCTGCCATTCTTCCCTCACTTCTTTGCCTCCTTCTCTGTGTCCCTGCTTTTTCTACTCGGCTCCTTAATCCTCCCTCTCTCCCGACTGTGTACAGCTGATTATCGCCACCCTCTCCTGTTTCTCTACATGCAATTTCCCTCGTTCTGCTTTGCCACTCTTTCTCTGAATGAGGTGATAACGTTCATGATTGACTAAAAACATAATAAACATGAAATTCTGGACAAGACGACTTCACTTATAATGAGCCAAATATTGACTAATAGGTCGCTAGATCATATTGAGGGTCAGATTGACCACCTAGAGATTCATGTTTATGGGCCCCCCTAGACCCTCAAACATTTTTTATTTTGGATAGGAATTGGCACACCCTCATAATCTTTGACGGAAGTTCTTTTCATATGTATTCTATGTGTTTTTTGGATTCTTTGTGCATTTATTTTATGGACACAATCTAAATTTTGGCACTTTTGTATCACCTTTTATATCTTTCTCCTAGTTAATAAATTTGGCTGGAATGAAATGGGGGGAGAAGCATACCTGAAAAAAATTGTTGCTCTCTTTCAAAGAACTAATAGAATCAATTTGATCGAAAACACAAATATGAAGGGTAAATTTCAAGTCTCGGTTATAACCATAGCTTTGAAAAGGTGGTTAGACTCATGTTTTTCACATTTCATATCGTTATAGATTTCCATTCAAAATCTTATGCCACTCCTTGTTGGAGTTACATTCGGATGTTTTGATAAAATTATAAATAGTTGGAACCTTTAGTGATTAAAGAATGACAAAGTGAATTTGAATATCATTTACGACACTCGATACTACATTTTGCCACATTTTGCAATACTTTATTCGAATTTGTTTACCCTCAATGTTGCTTACTATTATATATTAATTTTATGGCTGCTAATTTTGTGTTGTGGAAGCGCTTCTTGTTACTTTAAAGAATTTATAAAAACATTCCAATGCACATCATATAAATAGTGATATTGGATTATTTCACAATACATAATATATTAATCTATTATAACATTTATGATAAAAAAAATTGTCATATTCGATGTCTTGGTCCATTCCTCAGGAAAATTGTGTCACATCCATAGTTTTCTAGGTGATTTATAAGCATATCATTTAGATGGCCATGATGGTAGTTATTTGCAGTACATGTCAATTGAATAAGTGATTATACTCTCCATATAAATATGCATTTTATTTATACATTATTGATTGTGGATATTATTCTTCTTCAATCTAATAATTTACTATACACTCCATATAGATTTACTTTTACTTCTCAATTGAATAATAATTTTGTTCCCTACATCACACTTAGAAGAGGAAAAGGGCTTATGTGGAATTAACTTGCTCAAGTGTTGGTGCTCAAATGTGATGTACAAGCCCTATCTTGTAATATTAAGCATGACGATCATCATCTATTAGGTGGTGATGAGCCTCATCATTAGGTAACTTTATGGACCTTCATACACCGCCAAGCTTATTTAAATCAACTCTTGTCATAATTCCTTACATATTTTGGTTATATTTTGCTTAATGAGATGAGTAAAAGAGAGATGTTATGTCTAGTGGACTAATGTGAATTGGTTGCAGGTTTTTGAGAGAAAATCATGATAATTTTGGCTAACTAAGGGCAGAAACACGAATGAGTCAAGAAGGAGAGATTGTAGGAGATAGATCCTCCTCATTTAATCCTCACTCATTCGAATATTCCTCCATCAAATCAACCTATCTCGGAGTTACAAGTAGCCAAGTCATGAAGATCAAAAGACAATAGAGCGAGTGACAATTAACGAACCAGTTCATCTTGAGTTTGGGAGATGAGCCTCCCTATATTTAAGGAAGTAGTTGGAGACTTTAGTTTTATAAACAAAGAGCCCTAGAGCCTCATTAGAATTCGTATTTTTTATGTAAAAGCACTAGGAATTTTTGAGTTCAAGACTTGTGGAAGACAATGTTATGTAATTTTCTAATATGATAATGAGAATGAGCATTTCCTTGATCAAGCAGTGAGTTGAATCAGAGGGCTGAAGCTCTTAGGATAGGGCACAACCCTAGAAACAAAGGCTCCTCTTCTTGTATTTGTATCCTTAGTTGATTTCATGGATTAATGGTTGAATTGTTTTTAGCATTATTTCATTGCAAGCAATTGTGGATTTGATTAGTTTTCTCCCATTTGTGCATTGCTTTAACAATAGCTTAGGAAGATAAAGGAATATGAAAATGTTGATAGTAGGTAGCTTTGGATGCACTTCTCCCTTCAGGGACCATGGTTTCAGGAAAGAACTACTATGCAGCCCCAAAAAGACATAATTCCGATTTCTTATGGAATTTAGGGTTTTCTACTACTTAGGTCAACATTTTACTAGTTTTCAAGATTAGGATTTAATTGTCATTTCTGATATCTTTAGCCTTGCATTAGATCTCATAAAGGTTTCGTACTATTATGCAAGTTTTTCCATGGATGAAATAGGCAACTAGATAATGAAATTTGGTTTTCTTAGTTGATTTGAAATCTTTCTTGTTTGACATGATTCATGGTGAAATGCCACGGATTGATGCAGTGCAGGAGTTTCACAAGTGTAGAGAGATCTCATGACCAACAATCTCATCCTAACTTCATCAATCCATGATTATCATTTTTTCCACTAATCCCTATCCAAATTAATCATTTCATAAGAACAATTCTCCAAGTTTGTTGAGCAAGTCCAACCATTTCAAAAACTTTTTTTTAATCTTTGAAGGAGTCCTAACCCTTCCATTTCCTCATTTCTCCCACCATTCACGTTCGTTGAGCCTTACACCACCTTCCAAATCCCTCCTCTTGCTCTCAACTAGATCTTGTGGGAATACAGGGGATCATGTAGTAGCATTAGGACATTCTATAGGAGGCATTAGGACATCCTATCGGACGATCTGTAGTAGCCTATTTTAAGGCCGAACTATGGAAAAAGCACCTAGGAAGATAGGAAAAGAGGATTTAGCATTCACATTGTCACAAAAAATAAAAAAAAGGAAAAAAGAGTTATTGTGTTCATTTACATGCCTAGTAGTAGACTGTTTGGTTATTTCAGATTACATGCCTAGGGCAGTAGGATTACACACATTTAAACTTAGCCATCTGGTGTTTCCTCTTCTTCTAAAGCTTTGTTATAAGCACTCATCTGCTTTTATGCTTCCTTGACTTTTTTTACTGTTGTTTTTTTGTTGAGTTCATTGTTTTTTTCTTTATGGATTTTTTTTGGACCATCATCTTATTTGTTGTTGTGTTTGTTTTCAGTATTTTATTTTTTTGTTTATATATATATATATATATATATAGATA
>APFE031523203.1:340730-350756 GCA_000404065.3 Pinus taeda | reverse complement strand
CATGGGCACTGAGGCAAAAATCAAGTGCTAATCTGGGGTACCCATGAATGGTAGGTTTTACCACACAAATCACAATGTGCAAAAAGGCATCGTTAATGTTGCAACCTGATAGGGTGAGACCTAAGGCACATTGAAACGATATGGGAAAGATAAAAAATGTAGTGGCAATATTGATGTGAATCCTAACCCAAATGTTATTTTGAAAAGTATACCTCAAGTAATAATGAAATGTGATACAGACTTTATGTTCTTTTCTAATAGAGAACCAAAAAATCCTTACATAATCATTAGTAGCATGATAATATATTGAAAATAGATTAAAAATACACCCAAGAACGAAATATAGAACAAAAATACAATAAAAATACCCCAAGAATGAATTTCAATATATTAATATTTTTGTATATTTACAATAAATGTATATTACAATGTTTTTCCGTTTGTGGAAAAGTTTACGTTGGTTAATTTTGGGAAATCCTTTAAAGATTGTGTCATGGAACATATATAGATGACACCATCCACAACTGCATCACTAAATATTTCATTGTTGAACATTTCTTTTAGCTCTAATCATTTAATTTTTTACAAACAAACCAAGATCTTGGGCATAGCTCTTTGTTACACCTCTTGCATTATCCTTGATCTGAATATGTAAACTTAAAGATTTTTAACAATTTGCAAGTGAAAATTATGTGTTTTGGGTAGTGAATTTAAAGAAAGTTTATAGCCAAACAGAGAAAAAATAAGCATATCTGAAACACAACCCAAAACATGATAAGAGAGTTCACCCGTCTCCTAGGCTACATTTCCTGGTCCAGCTTCTAATGCAAGGCCTCTTTCATTAACTGATCATAAGTATGTTTACATGATTTTACATTATTCAAACAACAAAAATGATGTCTTCAATGGATTTAGCACTGTCAAAAACCCCCATCTGGTTTCTTTCTGCACCTCATTTCGCGAAAACTTGAGTAAGTTATGCCTGTTACAAGTTTTTCCCAAATTATATGACTAGTCATCCTCTAATTTGATCCAAATTTGGCTTGAGTGCCCCAAAGTTGAGAACGGTGCAGAAACCTGGCCTACAATCCCGCCCGATGGGAGAAATTGTAGGACCGTTAATCCGCAAACTAAGCCCCCAGTTCCAAAAAACTTGGTCACGTTGGCGCATACGACCACATTGGGGGCTGAGATTCCAGGGCCTAACTCTGCCAAATTTTTAAGCACCTCTGATAAGGCCACACTCCCAGTCACATTGGGTCTCAGTGACTTAGAGCTAACCCCCTTATCTCCTTCGTGCCTATGGTCCTATGGCTATCATGTTCCTTGGGGGTTGGCTCCCTCCTCTTTTTCGCGCGCCTAATGTTATGGGGTGCCATGTGACCCTGAGGCTAGCACCTTAAACTTTATCGCCATGGTTCTTCGCATTGGGATTTGACTGCATTGTTTGTAGGGTGTTGTGGTCGTGGGTCAGGATAAGGCCTAGCCCCTTGGCCCCTCCGCCTGCAGTCTCGTGGGCGCTGGGGTGGCCAAGGGCTAGGGCTTAGCTTGGCCCCCTCCCCCATATGTGATACCATTAAAATTTAAATAACAATCCACCATATTTATTAAGAACCACTTGTGGTGTAGTGGTGGAGCACTGTGGTGCCACTCCGGAGATCTATTGTTTGAATCCCATGGAGGATCGATCTGGCTATAAACCATTTTTTTCTAAATAAGAGGAGGCCACATGGTAGCCACCGATTCGCCCACATCGCTCTCCCTCAACCAACCAATGAACCATTAAAAAACCACCATACACGAACCAATAAGAATGAGACAAGTGTCATCCATCCATAGGTCCTCATAAACATAGTCAAATGCCAATCAACATACAAACTGATTATTGGGTGTACCCGCAACTTCAACTTTTAAAATTTTAGTTGTTTGGCAAATCGACAAGAACATGATATCGAGAGCATATGATATCGGTTTTGAGTGAAACGAGTTGCGTTGGATTTAGATCATCGAAATATATATCGTATTTTAGGTTTCAAGCTCTATTACGCACTTTATTTTTGAGCACTAAATTGATCCCCTGGATAACTCCTCCCCATTGGAATCTCTTGGACCTCCAAAAGTTCATTTTTAGTCAAAAATTAGATGAGGGTACAGTTCCCTCACCCTTCCAACCTCAATCTAATTATCTTTCCTTGGATTTGTCGCTTTGAGATTTTCATGAAAGTACATCACTTTCCCTGATTTTGGAGTCCTTATATTGTTGTCAAAGATGACATCTTTCTACAATTTTCCAAGATATGCAGAACAAAAAACTTCCCTTGAAGGAAACTAAACATTCCCTCCTCGGTCTTCAATCAATGGAAACTTAACAATTTTAAGTTCCTTTCACCTTGAGCATTGTCATCATGACGATGCTTAGCATATCTAGCCTTGCAGTTGGCTTGGCTCTTTAACAAATATGATTGCCATCACCATTCACCATCTTTCTTCAAAGCGAAAAAATTATGAAACCCACAAGAAGATGTTTTGGTACCAATGTTGTCTTTGTCAAATAACTTTTCCATTTTCTTTTTTACCTCCGCATGCTTTAACATTGGCTTCTTGTTCATACCAATGTTCAACAATGAAGCATCCTGCTGCAATTGCACTTCATTTTGTTCACCCCTTTTAGGAGGAAACTTGTTAGAATCTTGAAACATCTTATCACATGAATTAGAAACCTCAATGAAATTAGATTTCAAAGTTGATTCATATCCTTGAATAGCTTGAGGTTATTCAACATCTTTGTTCTTGAACATTAACAATGCAAAATTCTAACTAACATTCACAATCCTCTTCATTTGTCTAGAATTCATAAGAGATAAACTCAATTTCTTGTTATGCACTCTAATAATGTACTCAATCCTATTCTTGAACAAATGATATATGTTCTCATGGCAATGAAAAATAGCTCTCTTATCATAAAGATATGGAATTCCCATAACAATACCACATATAAAAAGCAGAACTACATCAAGTTCAACCTCATCAAGAAAGTTTGCAGTGATTGCACATCTAAGTGCATTTCTTTTTCACCTTCAATTTTTTATTCTCACATACCCAACCTAAAGTATAAGGTTTAGGATGAGGAATGGTTTCTAAATTCAACTTCTTGACAACGTCTTCTGAGATAAGATGAGGAATGGTTTCTAAATTCAACGTCGTGACAACGTCCTCGGAGATAAGATTTGCTCCTAAACCACATCAAACAATGTATCTATCTTGGTATGTTTTGAAATGACTCTAATGTGGAAAATTTCTATTATTGTTTTTCCATATTGAGTGTCATTGAGACAATTTGAAGTACTAGTACTTGCAATGTCCTTACATTTCAAACCCGTGGTTATGATCTTTGTTTATGTTGACGAATATAGGGCTAATGTAATTAATGAGATTCTTCTTATAATGATAACTAGCTATGAGGTGTTTTTCAATTTTCTTCTTATTCCAATCTTCACTTATTATTATTAGAGCGTGTCTAGTTTATTTCATCAAATAGATACCAAAACAAAGAGACAACAACACAAGATGTTGGCATTCTACCAAGGCCAAAAACTCTCCCTCTTGGAGAGGAAAAACCCACACAAAATTCTTCTTATAGAGATTCCAATTGACAATTACCAAGACCATGACCCTTGAACTACTATGTCACTCAAGATCAAGACATCAATCCTCTTCTTCATTGCTGTTGAGATAATCATCATTGTTGCTTCATCATTGTTTCACTTAGATCATTGCAGCTTTCTCGCCGAATTCATCTCTACAACATCATTATTATTGTTACATCATTATTGAACCTTGTTGCATTACCACCAAGATCTTTGTCTCCTAGACCATGATTGTGACTAGGATCATGACTATATCTAGAAGATATGCTGAGATTGTATGATGACTAAGATCCTCTTTTTCAGGAATACTCTAAGTCTGTAAGACAATTATCACTCACTGTGTTTGTAGTATATATGTTGAGACAAAGTATTGATATCCTTCTTATACTTATGTCGAGACTATGAGATATTATATACCTCTATAATTCCCATTTGAGAACCTTAGAGTCCTTCTCCAACCAAAATATTGCAACTCTGTTTTCATCCGAGTTTCCTGTACTATGTTACTTGTCTGAGATTTCAGGGAGGTATCTGAAGTTATCACTGTAACTATCCCTGAGATTCTATCCTCCTGCACTTCCTATACCCATCCGAAGTTGTAGACTAGTCCGAGATTTCTGTTTTTACTTTCTGAAAAGTTCAGTGGGGACATGAGTGTGAAATGTTGTATCACTTCATTTGAGCTGACATGACTAATATTGATGTCATTTTTTGTTGTTGACTTGACTGTTCTTTTCATCGTTTATCTTGATAAGTTATTCAAGAGGATTATGCTTGTCTTGGAGGGATGATCTAGACTCTAGGTTGACTCATATACATTACATAGAGCATGACATTGAATGCTCTCAATGGGAGCCATCTATAAAATAAACCTCTTTCTCATGAAACCATTGCAATAAGGCATAATTAATAAACTCAATTTTCTTGTTTACAAAAATCAATGTCATGAATACCAAACTTGGTTACACTTTCTTCAACACTCCCTCTTAACTAGGAAGGTATTCATTATGGTACTTGGTCATTCTCAATATGAAGAATTTCTCATAAGAAGAATCAGATTGGTAACCCATCTATATAGCATCATAGTAACAAACATTATTTCCACAAAAAGGCCTTGACTGATGGCTCTATTTCTCATTAGATCAGAGCACAATGTTGGCAAGACCAATGACTATAGACACCTTCATCATTGTCTCTCAAGTTACATAACCACCTAGGTGTTCATTGAATATGACCTTCTTGGAATATTCTTATTTTGGGTTCCCAACCATCAAAAGAATATTGATCCCCTTGCATACTCTAGTCTTGGATGCCCTACACATCATCAAAGTGAATCAAATGCCAGATGATTGCCCAGTCCTCCATTATTTCTTCCGAAGTGAAGAATGAATGTTGTGTCTATCTCTCCCTCTCAACTAGGGAGGATATCACGTGTCTCATTTCTCTTCATGGCCTTCACCTAGACTTATGGTCATTAGTCCTGGTCTAGTGCATGACACATGAAATAGAAAAACACAATTGTCACTCCTTTTTAATCAGGGGTGATCCAATCCAAGCTCCCTCTTGATGAGGGACTTGTTATAACTCCCTCTTAACTAGGGACACTTCTATGCATCAACAACTTCTTTCTTCGTGGGTCCTTCAGCTACTTGATCATCTTCTCTCCTTGATGTCATGAAAATCAGTTGAGCTTCCTCCTTGTAGGGCAACAACCATCAATCACTTTCCTCCTTAGTTCATCATGTCATTCTTTTGTTCATGGAAAATGACCTTATTCATATATGGAACCTTCATTATATGACTACTTCTTTCTCTTCATCCTTCTTCCATCGACCACATGAATTCTAGTTGTTTTGTATTTACAACTCTTGTTCGAGTAACCCTGCATTATCCATATATTATTCAATAAATCAAAACATCATATTAAATTAAATCATACCTTACGAGATGGCTCTTCATCATGACATCTTCTTGTAGGTATCATCATCTTGCACACATATTGACACATCTCCCAAAGATATCCATTTTCAAGGGTCTTCATCATTTTCAGACTTTCATCAGAGTCTTCATATCTTTCCGGGAGATTTCCTAGTCAAATCTTCTTGGTATTTTGGATGTTGATTGTCTTCATCACAGTTCCATATCGCACGATCTCTTCCTTCCTCACACATTCCATTCCTAATAACTTTCAATCAGAATTTCTTCATTGTAGTCAATCACCTCATACTTCATATGAGGACATATTATGTTGATTTCATCTAGTGTGAATTATGCCTTCTTACATCCTTTCGGAGGAGGAGATCATTTTTATCTTGGTCATGCTTCTAAAGGTAGGAGAAATTATCCATGTTACCTGAAACCATATGACATGACTATAATATTAAACACAAGCATCCATACCTTATTTTACCTTCAGATCATCGAGGCTTCTTCCATAAACTTCCTTGATTGAAAATATCTTCAATCCCTTGATTTTCTTCATGTCATCATATCATCATCTCATGGATTCCATAATTTGGAGTTCTTGTTGAAACACTTGCTTCCTCTCTAGATTAGTGAACCCCATGGTGAGGATTCCATTAGAGAATTTTGAGGATCTTGTATATCCCCATTTGGCAGATTTTTCCTTTTTGACTTGATGTATGATGAGCCTTGTTTTAGATGACTCCTTCCTTTCCTTCAATGTCCACTAAGGTTCCCAAGAGATATATCCTACATGTTTGTCTGTCATGGATTTTGTCCTTCATGATTCCCATGGTGATGTCACGAGCTCTTGTTTCTAATGCTTCCATGATGCCATTATGCATATTATTATCATTGTCATATTTTATAAGACAACATTTAGGAGCTTATGATAGGACCCTTTTGTGAGGGATACTATCTTACTCATAGGAGAGATTTGTTACTACCCCTTTCCTTGTCCCTTTTCTTTAGCTTCCTCCATCTTTCAGTGATATGAGCTTCCAAAATATTTCTATAGCATTGAATCTTATCTATATGTATTCTATCTTGCTTCAGGACCAACCATGCCTTTCCTTTCTGCACATGGTTGAGTTCTTTTAACCTTCAATATTTTTTCCACCAACTTGTCTTTCTCTAGCATAGAGACCACAAGTTGTTGAATGAGGGAACCTTCTTTTTCATGGACATTTGATATATTGGCTCCACAAGTTCTCCTTTTCCTCTTTTAAGCTTAAACCTTGTAAGCATTAGAAAAAAACTTGCAAACAAATCAAACAATCTACAAGTGAAAATTTTATGTGTTTTGGGTAGAGGATCAATTTAATAAACACATAACACAAGTGAAATTAACCAAAATTTATAGCCAAACATAGATAAAATAAGCATATTTGAAACACATAACACAAAACATGGTAAAGGAGTTCACCCCTCTCCTGGGTTACATCTCCTCATCCAACTTCCAATGTAGGGCCTCTTTCATTAAGTGCTCAAAAGTGTGTTTATATGCTTTTACATTATCCAAACAACAAAATTGATGTCTCCAATGGATTAAACACTACCAAAAACATCCATCTGGGTTCTTTCTGCACCTTGTTTGGCCAAAAATTGAGTAAGTTATACCTGTTACAAGTTTTTCCCAAATTATATGGGTAGTCATCCTACAATTCGAACCAAATCCTGCTTGAGTGGCCCAAACCCAGAACCGACGCACAAATTTTGCCTACAATCCCACTCGATAGGTGAAATTGTAAGATCGTTAATCCACCCATTAAGCCCCTAGTTTCGAAAAACTTTGTCACATTGACGCATGCAACCGCAATGGGGGTCAAAATTCTAGGGCCTAACTCTGCCAACTATTTAAGCCCATTTGATAAGGTCACGCTCTTGGTCACATTGGGTCTCGATGACCTAGGGCTGGCCCCCTTATCTCCACTGCACCTATGGTCCTATGGCTATCATGTGCCTTGGTGTTGGGCTGTTCCTCTTTTCTAGGCGCTTGGTTTTATGGGGTTTCATGTGACCCCAGGGTTGGCCCATTAAACTTTATCGCCACGTTTCTTTGCGTTGGGCTCTGACTGTGTTGTTTGTGGGGTGTTGTGGCCATGGGTTAGGCTAAGTTCTAGCCCCTTGGCCCCTCTTCCTGCGATCCCGTGGGCGCTGGGGTGGCTAGGGGCTAGGGCTTAGCCTGACCCCCTCCCCCATATGCGCTACCATTAAACTTTAAATAACACCCATCCACAATAGTTATTAGGAACTACTTGTGGCACGATGGTGGAGGACTATGCTACCACTCCGGAGGTCTACTGTTTGAATCCAATGTAGGCCCAATCTGGCTATAAAACAAATTTTCCCAAATAAGAGGAGGCCGCGTGGCGACCACTGATTGGCCCATACGGCTCTCCCTCATTAGTCGAGCACAACAACCAATGAACCAATAAAAAACCACCATGCACAAGCCAATAAGAACTAGACATAATTCATCCAACCATAGGTCCTCATAAACATAGCCACCTACCGAGTCAAATGCCCAATGAGCATACAGGCTGCTGACTAGGTGTACCGACAACTTCAACTTTTAAAATTTTAGTTGTTTGGCAAATTGATCAGAACACGATATCGGGAGCATACGATATTAGTTTTGAGTGAAACAAGTTGCATTGGGTTCAGATCATCAAGATATATCGAATCATTCAAGTTTTGAGATGTGTTGCACATTTTTAATTTTAGCACTAAATTGATCCCCTGGATCAATCCTTTAAGCCATTGAAATCTAAAAGCACCATGATGAATTCAATAGATAAATTGGTTATAGACCTAACTAGTCTTTGAATCCCATTATTCATCACCTTCAACACAAGTCTTGGCCTTATTAATCCTTTCTATTGTCTTGTCTTTATCGATCCATTTACTATCAATCTTATTAACGAACAAAAAATAATGTAACGTGACGCAAAATTTATGTATTTTGGAACATAGATAATGCCAATAAGATGCGAAATTTTATATTTTGATACACTTATAATGCCATTATGATGCACTATTCAATACACATCTAGAAAGTATTGATGTTATTAGCACTATTTTTTAAAGTTCCAAAAGTTAAAAAATCCTTTGAAAAATGTCAACTCTATTCTCGCTTGGTTTTTGTTACTTTTGAAGTATTAGGTGAAATTCATTTTAAAGCAACTTTAAAATAGCTTCCCATAGTTGGAAATGAATTCTTGAAAACCAAAAGAGGTTTTTTACAGGAATGGACCAATTTACAAAAAAAACTCTCATTTTTTACCCAGATATCATCGTTTGCAGGATATGAAGGAATCGTTTCAGCCCTTTTTCAAGATCTAAAAGAGGTTTTTGTTGGGAACATGCTAATTTACAAAAACCTCTTTCAATTTTGCAACAGGTGTCCTGGTTTGGAAGATCTAAATGCATCTTTGAAGCCTATTTTCTAGAAATTCACGAGATTTAGTTTTTCTATTTTAGAAAAAATCCCAATCAACTTTTAGTTGGAGAGCCACCTCATCAATTTGACTTAACAACAAACTAAAGATGGATGAGGAAGTTTTTAGATCCATTTTTTTGGATCTTGATATTTGTTTGATATTTTAACATATTTTGTAATTTTATTTTCCCCAAACATTGTGGATCTCAACTTGATATGTTATTCTATATAATACATGTAAAAGGAGGATCCAAGGGTTGGATTTTGATTAAAAAAATAGCTATTTTCTGTGTGTTTTTTCAAATATATATACATTTTACAATTGCCAAGATTAGAAGATTTATGATTATTAACACAAAGATTCATGTGATGGTTATTCCCTTCTCTATTATTCCATTTGAATGAAAGAAAATTTCATGGAATTCGTAATCTAATGTTTTGTTTCATTAAATCAAATGTCTGCATTCCTTCCTTCTAAAGATACATTAGGGTTTAGTTTCCATGCCCTACTGTAGTGGATTGTTTTTCCTATTTTCTACTGCCATCCACAATGATAACTTGAAATGTCTAAGGTGTGTCATCTATCTTGCCTTTGTCAATATTTGATCATGTAGCCAATGTCTTCGTGATTGCAACAAACCATAGCTTGAGGACTGTTTCTCTCATGCCCAAACAAACCCTTTTTCAACACCCCTCAACTAAAGATCTAGCCATTATTTCAAGTACACAGCTAGTTACTGAAGTGACACTGGGTGATTGAGATGTAAGAGGGAGCCCTCTCTGGGTTGGAAGGGCTAGCCTCTAGCCTATAAGTTTGGTTGAAAATGTTACCTTAAGAGTTTTTTCACATCCAAGAAAAACTCTTGAGTGTTAATAGATGTAACAACCATACATAAAAATTATAATCAAACACAAAAAACATGTGTTCAAAGAAACAATGATGCAAACTTGACTTTAAAATTTGTTTCTTAAGAA
>APFE031523203.1:326982-340191 GCA_000404065.3 Pinus taeda | reverse complement strand
AATATTATATAATATTAATTTTAGTTTTAATTTTTGACCTGGGTCTCTTAGTCAAAATTAGCCGTTAACTAGCCATTGTAATCTCTGCTCAAATTATTTAACATGATAAGCTGGATCGGGTTCTTCAACTTGTCTTGACGATGAACCACACTGGTTGGTTCGAAACGCGTCGACAAATGATTATCTATGTTATTCATATTGTTAGAGATTTCTGGAATAACATTGTGTAATATGTGTGATCCGTCCTATTACATATATTATATGGTGCTATTTTGGAAATCTCTAACAATGATGTAGTGATGATTGGAGACTTCCACAATTGTTCATATTGTTAGAGATTTCTAGAATAACATTGTGTAATATATGTGATCTGTCTTATTACATATATTACGCAATGCTATTATGGAAATCTCTAACACTGATGTAGTGATGTAAATTTTATGCAAATCACATTGTCCACCATTGTGTAATGTTCATTCAAAATTGTTTTCCCTTCCTCAAATAATACATTACATGGAAATGCTAAAGACAAAGAGAAGGAAATATACTGTAGTAATGTATGAATTCTCAAACAAAAATATATCTAATGTTAATTTAGGTGGCATATAGGATTGCTTTCATTTTCCAAGGAAATATTTGGATAGATCCACCCAATGGGATCACTTCCTGCCAACTTATTATTCGAACCTAACCCCAAGGGCGTCGACGAGAATTGACCCCATGACCTCCCATGATCGACATGCTTTTAGCGACAAGAATTCGACCAATTGAACTAACCCTTGGGGCTAACATCTAGGATTTGCTTATACTTTACAATTAGATCATATTAATGAAAATAATTTGGAGGAATTTGTTTTTAAAGATCATAAAGTAAGCACATTGGGACTATGTGCTATTTTAATTACTGGGATTCTAGTGGCAGGCCTATAAGGTTTTACAACTATCAATAAACTAGTTTAATTTATTGTATTCTTATTGGAGTATTTCAAATATTTAGCTTTATAATGGATTCACATCAAAATCTTGTTCGTTTTTCCTGAGTCACCTCAAATTTTTTGGGTAGTGTGGTACTTTAACATTGAGTTGTTCTCATCCTTTTATTATTATATCTAATTTCATTACTTCTAATGAATATGGTAGAGATTAATTTGTAGTTTTATGTCATACACATCCCATTTAATGTAAAGTAGGGTTGTTGATTTCACTTAAATGTGCGGTTTGGGGTTTTTTTCTCTTGCATAATATTGGGTGTACATTCAACACATAGTACTGATATAAGGGTGGTGTTATTAGTAGGTTGTTTTTTATTGGTTGAGGTAGATAAACGCACAAGTATAAGTGCAATATTTTGAAGAGATGAAGGAAATGTAGTATTTGTTTAATGATATTAATGAGAAAACATGGATTTTACAGTTAGTTCCTTGTTAGGATGGGGAGGATAATAATGTTTTGAGTTAATTGTGAGAGAATATAAGGGGTCCAATAAATTAGTAGGTGTATTGCAATGTGTGTAGGAAAAATTGTAAAGGGCATTGAATAAAGCCCAAATTAATTTGATGCCAATGAGGGTTCACAATATATTTCAAATAGAGGAATTCTAATGATTATGGAGTGTAATGCTCACTCCCTTACCATATTATTCTATGCCAAATTGTTAGCCTACCTGTTGTGAGATGTCTTGATGTGATAGATCCTTATTATTGTTATTAGTATACACATGAGGTATGTGTATGCCAGCTACATACTTAGACCATGCATGAATACAATAATATTCTATTGCATAATATGCTAGATGATTGATTAATTATTAAGTTATTATTAACTTTAATCTTGATAAATGTTGAAACTTATTAATATACTTAAGCTTGATTAGCATTTAGTTAAATGATTAACCTTCTAGTGTAACAAATAATTGATTAATAGCTTTGAGGGTTAGATTAATTGGTCAAGTTCTCGTCGTTAAAGCACATTTACTATTGAGAGGTTATGGGTTAAATTCTCTCAACACTCTTGGGGTTAGGCTCTGTGGTTGAATCAGCAAGAAGTGATCCCTTTGGGTGGATCTGCCTAGTACATATATTTTGGGGATGTAGCATTCACCAATCTCCAAGGTAAGCTGGTGGTGGCTAGAGGGTCATGAATGAGAATTATGTGGCACTAATTTGGGGGGGGAGACTTTGGACTTCATAGGAGATAGGTGCAAGGAGGGAGTTGGAGGATGAAAATTTTGGTTTTTTGAAGTTTCAAATGGGAAATCATATTATCATGGAAAAGTGGGGGAAAGGAGGGTCGATGGAAGGAAAAAGGGAGTTTTGAATAGGGAAGTGGATTTTGAGTGGGGCATCGGGAGGGTGTCCTCTCTAAGAAATCAAATACACTGCGACTACGATATGGACATATGCTAAGAGGGAAAGGTAACTTATGGAGTTTCCACGGATTTTATATGCACTAGAAAGAAAGATAGGTGGTTTCTAGTTGGCAAGGTGGCATATTTAGCCAGGTGTTCCCAGGAAGAACACTACAACTAAGCCACAATAACCACATTTTTTCTTGTTATTTTTTATTATCAAATTATATGAATTACTCATGAATTAGATTGTTCTTATTTAAAATGTGTTTTTAAATGTATGCTATGAAACATAGTAATGATATGTATGTTGTGAATGAAAAAGAAAAACTAAGTATGAAACTAGAATAAACAAAAATGTTTTTTTTGCTAAGATTTTTTTACAAGCTCAAGATCCATAGAAGGTGATCTCATATATGGTATTAGAGCGCGCTTCAAAATATTGGGCCTAAAAATCCACCTGCACCCTTAAAAGGTTATATTATTTTTATTATTATTTTATTGCATTAAAGGAGTGGGTGAATGACTTGACCACCTAATGTATTAATTAGGTGGGGTGGGTGCAATTGGGTACGTGCAAGAGGTAAGGTGGAGGTGACTAGAGGGTCATTGACGAGAATTAGGTGACACTAATTGGGGAGGTGGGTAGGGTAAGACTTTGGACCTCACGAGAGCTCAATGCAAGGAGGGAGTTGGAGGATGAAAACTTTGGTTTTTTGAAGTTTTCAGATGGGAGATCATTTTGTCATGGAAAAGTGAGGGAAAGGAGGTTTGATGGAAGGTAAAATGGAGTTTTGGATAGGGAAGAGGATTTTGAGCAGGGCATCAAGAGGGTGTTGTCTCTAAGTATTGAAAGACACTACGAGCCTAGTCTAGACATGGGCTAGGACAACAAGGGAACTAGATAGGAGTTTTCTAGTTGGCAGGGTCACATATTCAATCAGGTGGTCCTAGAAGGAACATTGCAACCAAGCCACCGTAAGCAATTTTTTTTCTTGTTATTTTATTGTTAGATTATATGAATTGCTTATGAATCAAGTTTTGCTCATTTAAAATGTCTTTGTTAAATTTATGCTATGAAACACAGTAATGATAAGTATGTTGTGAATGAAAAATAAAAACTAAGTGTGCAACTGAAATAACAATTTTTTTTTTATTTTGCTAAGTTTTTTTTGTTTTACAAGCTTGAGACGCATAGAAGGGAATCTCATATGTGGTATCAGAATGAGATTCAAAATATTGGGCTTAAGAATCCACCTACACTTTAAAAGGTTAAAATATTTTTTTATTGCATTAAAGGGGTGTGTGAATGACTCAACCACCTAAGGTATTAATTGCGGTGGGGGGTGCAATGGGGTAGGTGCAATGGGGTAGGTGCAAGAGGTAAAGTGGCAGTGGCTAGAGGATCATGAATGAGAATTAGGTGGCACTAATTAGGGCGGTGGGTGGGGGAATACTTAGGACTTCACAAGACATAAGTGCAAGGAGGGAGATGGAGGATGAAAACTTTGGTTTTTTGAAGTTTTCATATGGGACACCATTTTGGCATGGAAACGTGGAGGGAAGGATGGTCAATGGAGGGAAAAAGGGAGTTTTGGATAGGGAAGTGGATTTTCAGTGGGGCATCAAGAGGATTTTGTCTCTGAGAAATCAAACACACTATGACTACGATATGTACATGGGCTAGGAGGGTAAGTGAACCTATGGAGTTTCTCTAAACTAAGAAGCTAGATAGACATTTTCTGGTTAGTAGGGTGGCATATTCAGTCGAGTGGTCCCCGGAGGAACACTGCAACGGAGCCATTTTAACCACACTTTATTCTTGTTACCTTTTATTGTTAAATTCTATTAATTATTGTTAAATTTTTCTTCCTTATGATTCGCCCTTAGGGAAAAAAGAAGATTGTGGCCACATCCATGACCTCCAGAAATGGATCCTCCATACGGTAGCAATAGATGGACAAGGTCGTGGAGGAGTATAGGGACATGTTAACCTCACCCACATGGGTACCCCTACACTGTCAGGTCAAGAACTCCATCCATGTTACCACGGGCATGTCACTACCCAACAGAGCGATCTATAGGTGCTCTGTTCTCGAGAACGATGAAATCGAGAGGAAGATTAAGGAGCTATTGTAGAAAGGGCACATTCAACCAAGTTCATCACCTTGTGGGAGCTCTATTGTGTTGGCATAGAAGAAGGATGAGACCCAGAGACTCTGTATTAACTATCGAGAACTAAATAAGATCACTGTCTGGAATACGTATCCAATCCCATAGATTGATGACCTCCTAGAATAGCTCAAGGGGGCCAAATATTTCATCAAGGTTGACTTGAATTTCGGTTATCACCAAGTACCAATTGAAGCCTCCGATGTGTGGAAGACTGCCTTCAAATCTAAGCAGGGCCTCTTTGAATGGTTGGTAATGCCTTTCAGGTTGAAGAATTTCCTTGAGGCTAATGAATGACATCTTGCATCCCTTCACCAACTCATTCATGGTAGTGTATTTGGATAACATCCTGATCTTTAACCAAATTTTGGAAGTGCACCTTCACCATATTCTACAAGTCCTCCAAACCGTGCGTCAACACAAAATATGTGCCAATTTGGAGAAATGCACTTTTGGTATGACCCAGGTTCAATATCTAGGGTACATCATTGATGAGCAAGGTATGCATGTGGACCAAACCAAGATACAAGTTGTTCGAGATTGGACAACTGCAACCACTCTAACAAAACTTCGCATCTTTCTAATTCTTTCCAATTTCTACCGCAAGTTCCTGTTGGGTTTCTCTCATATCACTTGGCCTTTGGGTCAAGTCACTAAGGGAAGAGCGAAAAAAAAATTATTTTGGTTTGAATACTTTAAGTTGAAACATCATCTCTGCTTTGCACCAGTACTCACATTACTAGACCTGCAACAACCATTTGAGATTGAGATAGATGCCTCCAACTATGATATTGGTGCAATTCTTACCCAACAGGGGAATTTGGTGGCATATCATAGTGAGACACTTTAAGGCAATTTGAAAGTATCCCACCTATCATAAAGAGATGTATTCCATTATGTAGGCTTACTGACAAAGGAAGAATTACATTATGGGGGAAGGAAGCGATTATCCACACAGACCACCAACCCCTGCAATTCATACATAGGGAAACTTACCGAACAATCACCATTAGAAATGATCCACATCTATGCAATAAGAAGGGAAGCATCAATAATGTTGCAAACAGCCTCAGTCGACCACTGGTCATGGCACTGACCACTCTAATCGACTCTTGTGGACGTAAGACTTTTGAATGGCCACATATTTACAAGGGTGATCCAGAATTCAACACCACATACCAAATGCTCCTGGAAGGTAAGTAGGTTCTAGACTTTCACCTCTAGGACGCGCTATTATGCTACCTAGGACACCTCTATGTACGTTAAAGAAGTGTGACAATATGATTTGGGAGGTGCACTACAGTCGATTTGCTAGATATTTTGGGGTAGAAAAGACAATGGCAATACTGCAAAAATATTTTTATTGGCCAAACCTTCGGCAATATGTTGGGAAGTACATCAGATCCTGCACTTCCTACGTCATTTCCAAACCTACAATCAAGAAGAAAAACATGTATTCTCCTCTTCCTACTCCTAGTTGGACCTGGGAATCCATCTCCATGGATTACATATCGGGCCTTCCTTCTACCAAGCATGGTGACAACTATGGTCGTCAACATATTCTCTAAGATGTCCATTATGGTTGCAAGAAGAGTATCTCAACAGAATCCACTGCTAAAATCTTGTTTGAGCGAGTATGGGTACACTTTGGTATCCCACAGTCTATTATCTCAGATCAGAGAAACCAGTCCCCAGGTGCATTATGGTCAAGCCTTTGGTTGTTTTTAGATACCAAGCCCACTAAGACCATGGCCTTTCACCCCAAAACTGATGGCCAAACACAGGTCGTCAACAGGATGATCGTGCACATCCTATGCATGTATAACTCAAAGCACCCATGCACATGGGATGCGAGCCTCCCCTATGTCCAACAGAGCTACAACAAGGCTCTCCACAACTTAACTTGCCACAACCCAATTTTAAGTGGGATTGGGATTCCAGCCACTATGTCCCATTGATGTTGCCCTACAATTTGCAGTCACTCAGAAAGATTTAGCTCATGTCCAGTCCAAAGCTGACAGGTCTAATAGCTTCATTGAGCTCATTCATCACATCCCTAGCAGGTCCATGACATATTGGACATAGAAAATGCAAAGGACAAGAAACTTCATTATCAACATCGAGTGCCACACAAGTTCCAGGTGGGCGACAACGTTTGGTTATATTTGCAGAAGGAATGCCTCACTAGGACCCCCTGCAAGCTTTTCCCACTTCGATATGGGCCTTACACATCACTAAGGCCATAGGGAACAATGCTTTCTATATCATCATTCAACCATCCCTTGGCCTACACCCAATATTCAAAGTGGACCTGTTACGTCCATACTTTTCCCCATTATTGGACACATTCGACGTTGCTGAGAATTTGACACCAATATAGCTCAACCCAAGTTGTATCGAACACAACACAACTAATAGGATCATGGAAATATAGATTAAGAACACTCACCGGTAGAGGATACAGCTATATTGAGTTGTCAAAGTAGGCCAACTCCTTCATAAAGGAAAATGGCTCACTAGGGAGTAGGTGCAACAGAAATTCCCTCACCTCATAGAGGCTCTACATGCAATGGGGACCATTTCTTTCTAAGGAGGGAGGATTGATTGATCCGAATCGGATCCATAAAAGACTGTCAAGAACCTAGACTGTATCGAGTTGAACAAATCCTTGAAAATTCCAAAACAGCGATAAAAAGCACCCTGAACTACTGGCAATGGCCGCCAGTGTGGAACGACAAGGAACTCGGTCAAAGCATGCTGACCGAGGCCCATGGAGACTATGCAGGAGGTCAAAGTAGCCCCTGGGAGCCCCAGATAGAGAAAAGGAGGTGATTTTTATGCATCGCTGAGCAAACAGGGCCAAAGTGGAAGAGCCTTAAGCACTCGGTCGCGTTGGGAGTCGGAGAATCGTGGGTGGAGAAACAAAAAGCACTAAAAGGACAAAGGCGGGACCCATGCTCTGGAAAAATGGTGGTATTGATCGGGGCGCCCTCAAATAGTGAACGGTTTTGGATGAAGTGGAGCGATCCCACTCAACGATCGACACATGGTGGCGGAGGTGAGAGAAAACTGTTGTTGATCACGCATTATCGGTCGAGAAAGTCAACCGTGCAGGACGTGCATATGACATTGGATCTAGAGGAGCCCAGATCGGATGGCTGAGATTGCGCCTGATGGAAAGAAGTGAAATCGACGGGAATTAAGCCGCGTTCTAAAAGGATTTGGAATCCGTTTGACCACCACGGTGGAGGAAAAATGCATCCACGACATAAATGAAGAAATGAACTGACGAGCACACTGGAACTGTTCAGATGGGAACACGTGGCCACTTCCTAAGCATCCATGCTGACGCTGAATAGGGAACTCCAAGTGCAGCCGTAGAAGGTGAATCAACAGAGGTGAAAGAGGAACCGAACAAGCATGGAAACGAATGGCTAAAAGCCATGAATAGAGACATAATACACAGTCAAGTCGCAGTGAGGTCCGAGAGATGAAGGAAAAAAAAGACTAGAATCCCGAGAGGAGAGACAAAAAACCAGAGAAGAAGGCAGTAAAGCAATAGAAGGAAGAGACAGAGGGTTGAGCTGACCAGTGGCAGCATCGAGCACTAGAGCTTGAAGATTCAAGCCATCCCATAGAGGAGTCTGTCCAGACGAAGCATCACAGTTGGCTTTGTCCATTGTAGACCTGAAGGTCACCGAGCTAGTAGGAAGAAGAAGAATCTGTGTACTCCAGTGGCTTGGGGAATCCAAGAAACCACCCTGCCAAGCGAACCTGCTTCAGGAGAACTCACATTGAGTCCCTGCATTGTAATTCTCTGCGTAAAGACACAATAAAACAAGGCCACCACTGAAAGCTGGACTGGAGATGTAGCCCTGGAGAATAGGCTGAACTCCTTATTAAAATTTCTTGTGTCTTTATGGTTGCCTGTTGTATTTCTCTGTTGTCTTTCTACTTAAATGTATGTGTATTGGCAATCTGATCGATCCGTTGCTGAAATAACACAGAACACACACCAGCACATGAGTCTGTAATACCTTTTTGTTAAATAAATCTTTAACTTATGTCACTCATAGGGTGATTATCGGATCATTGATCCAGGTGGATATTGGTGGAAACCCACCTATTCCACCTAGAGCCCTAATCAGTTTCATCAATTTCATTTATTATAGAAGCATTTTCTATTTTTAGCAGTTTTTTGGTTCCTAGACTTCTAGAGCTGTTTTGCGCCCTAAAGAACGTTTTTTGAGGTTCATCGCAGGCCCAAAGCCATAGGCAAGGGCCTGCCAAAAATCCTCTAGTACCTAGATATATATTTCTAATGAGGTAGTGTACGCACCAAACTGACCCGAACTTAAACATGAACACAACAAAATATAGATGTAACCATAAATAAAGAGTTGCAGCAAAAATAACACTTCATTTCATTAACATCAAATAACTGAAATATTCTTACAACATAATGGAAATAAACTAGCTCGGGCGATGGTAGCTTATCTCTAAAAAGAGATGTGGCAGCTACATGCCTTTGAACTGTGTTGTAATGAGACTCAAAGGCCTATTTATTATTGAGAAACAATCGAGAACTCTAAACATCCAAAAACATAACTCTATGAGATGAAGGGCCAAAATTGTGGGCCCCGTTTGGGTAAATTGGTACATCAACTTCCTGGGGTTGTAACTTTGGCATACAATCTCCATTTGGCTATCATAATACCTTGTTTCAAAGATGTCGAAGAGGAGGAAAAAATCAAAATAATGAATTTGTTTTGGAAATTTTTGGTCTCTCCGTTTTCCTTAAAAATGTATTTTCATCCCTCAAAACAGATCTGGAAGTTTAGGACCCGAAAAACTGCGAAAAATAGTAAGTTGTTCTACAATTAAGGAAACTAAAAATAAACAATAGTGGGTTTCCAAGTGGAATAAGAGGGTGGACACCAATATCCATTTGGATCAATCCCCCCCCACAGGGAGCGATGGTCCCTATTGCGTTGAGTGTCTCCATGAGATGGGGAAACTTTTGCTCAACTTGGTCCCTAGTGAGCCACTTGCCTTGGTGCATGCGTTGGCCAACTTTGACAACCTGATATATTTGGATCTTCTGCTGGTGAGTGTTCTTGATATGTGTGTCCATGATCCAATTAGTTATGGCATGTTCCATACAGTCTAGATTTAACTCTTTTGGTGTTAGTTGTTATGCAATGTTTGATGTGTCTAGTAATGGTGGAAAGTATGGTTGAGGTTGTCCACATTGAACACAGGGTGTAGGCCAAGGAATGGTGGAATGCTGAGCTCGAAAGAATTGTCCCCTACATCCTTAGTGATGGTGTAAGGCCCATATTGGAGCAGGCAAAGTTTGCGGTGGGGCCCAGCAAAGTACTCCTTCTGCAAATGTAACCAAACTTTATTTCCCACCTGGAACTTGTGTGGCACCTAATGTCGATCATGACACTGCTTGTACTTATCATTAGCTATATCCAATATTTCATGGACCTATTGAAGGATGTGTTGAATGCACTCAATGATTTTTTTGGCCTTGTTAGCTTTAGACTGGACATGAGCCAAATCTTCCTCAGTAGGTGCAAATTGTATGGCCACATCAATGGGACATAGTGGTTGGAAGTCCAACCCCACCAAAAATGGGTTGCGGCTAGTTGAGTTATAGAGAGAATTTTTATAGTTGTGATGTACATAGGGAAGGCTTTCATCCCATGTGCGTGGATGCTTCAAGTTTTACATACATAGAATGTGTACGATCATCTTGTTGACAACCTCTGTTTTGCCATTAGTTTTGAGGTGAAAAGTCATGGAATTAATGAGATTGGTATCTAGCATCACCTAGAGACTTGACCAAAATGTACTTAGGAACCTATTGTCTCGATTTGAGATAATGGACTGTGGTATCTAAAAGTGTACCAACACTCGTTCAAAGAAGAGCTTAGACTATGGTATCTGAAAGTGTACTAACACTCATTCAAAGAAGAGCTTAGTAGTGGCTTATGTTGTGATACTCTTCTTGTTGGCTGCTAGAATGGTCATCTTAGAGAATATGTAGATGACCATGAAAATGCAGTCATTTCCATTCTTAGTAGAAGGAAGGCCTGACATTTAATCCATAGATCTAGATTCCCAAAGTCAACTAGGAGTAGGAAGAGGAGTGTATAGGTCTTGCTTCTTGATGGTTGGTTTGGTAATGGTGCAGTCAGTGCAAGGTTTTATGTACTTCCCAACATCTTGTTGAAGGTTTGGCCAATAAAAATACTTCTGCAGCACTGCCATTATTTTCTCTACTATGAAATGTCCAAACACCAGATTGTAGTGCACGTCCCAAATCATCTTGGCACACTCACTTGAAGGAACACAGAGGTGTCCTAAGTGGCATAATAGTGCGTCTCGGAGGTGAAAATTTGGAACTTGCTTGCTTTCCAGGAGTGTCTGGTATGTGTTGCCAAATTTTGGATCACTCTTGTAAATATGTGGCCACATCAAAGTCTCATGCCCACAAGAGTCGAGCCCATTGGTTAGCGACATGACCAATGATTGGTTGAGGCAGTTTGCAACATTATTGGTGTTTCTCTTCTTGTACTTAATGTTCAAATGGAACTATTGCAAGTATGTGGACCATTTCGGATAGTGATCGTTCAACAACTTCCCTTGTGTTTGGTCATTTCCTTTCCCATAATATAATGATTCCATTGTCGGCAGGCTTACACAATGGGATATATCTCCTTGTCATAGGTGGGATACTTTCGGACTGTGTCTGAAAGTGTCTCACTGTGCATTAGGGGAATTTTGAGGTCTAAATGGGCCTCCTAAGGTAATTTTACAACCAAAATAAAATTTATAAGAACCAATAGGATTCAAGATGATGATGTCAACCATGGGGGATGATACACCATTTTTGGAGTAAAAAAGTAAAATGACTAAAAAATAATAAAACTAATTTTTCAACTTATATACCTAAGGCTTTACTTAAATTTCAAGCAGGAGTCCTTTTTGGATGAAAAATTTAATTCCTCATCCAAGGATTACCCATGTTGCATACTATCGATGGACCCTGCTACACGAAAAGTGAGAAATACATGAAAAAAACGTGATTGCAATCACGTTTTTCATGTATTTCTCATTTTCTGAGTAGAAGGGTCCATTGAAAGTATGGAACATGGGTATTCCTTGGATAAGGAATCAAATTATGTATCCAACGAGTGTTGTTTCTCAAAATTTGAGTAAACCCATAGGGAGATAAGTCGAAAATACAAGTTGGAAAAATAGTTTTTTTTTTTTCTTAAAAGTTGATGATGTGATTTAATATTATTTTATTATTTCCACTATTATTCTATAATTTCCTTAGGAGGACCATTTTATACCTCAAAATTCCCCTAATGGATATGCCACTGGATGCCCCTATTAACTAAGCACTGCACCAATATCATAGTTGGAGACATCTGTCTCAACCTCAAATGGTTGTTGCAGGTCTGGTAATGTGAGCATTGGTGTAGAGAAGAGGCAATACTTCAACTCGAAAAATGCCTTTTATTGGGATTTAGACCAAAATAAATTTTCTTTCTCTCTGCCCTTGGTGACTTGAGTTAAATGCCAAGTGATATGAGAGAACCCCAACACAAACATGTTGTAGAAACTGGCAAGACCCAGAAAGTTGTAGAACTCTGTTAGAGTGTGTGGTGAAGTAAAATTATAAGTGCAGACACGAACGAATTCCTCTAGCATGATGATGCGTCTAGCCACAACAGATACATTCTATGGAGGATTTCCTTAGGTTAGAATCAATCAATAGGGCCTACCTCTTGCTCTTCTTATCCCATTTGAAGATGTCCTTGCTTGCTTGCTCCAGCTATCTCTCGCTTCCTTCTTCAAGCACCTGAAACAAGTAAACAATAGCAAACAACAAATGTGACATTAGACAAATTTCAATTAAACCTACTTATCAAGTCAAGAAACATTAAGCCATGAATGCATAATATAACAAAACATGTAGGAAATCAATCAATAGTTGCATATATTAATATCAAATAGAGATTACAACCATTTGCCTTGACGTTGTAGTCCTCCTTTGACAAGACTAGGTTCCCACACACTTCTGCTAGCATTCCATGATGGCCTGAAGCAAAAATAGTTTTAAGGCTCTTCCCTTTAGGCTTCACTCCAAACCAAATCACAGTTCTCCCTCACACAACTAGATAGCTACAACTAGTACTAGCTTGTTGTCTACTCCAAACCAAAATAACATAAGCACACCAATATCAACACTAGCTTGTTCTTGGGAAGAAGGGAGGTCTATATAGGAAAAATGGATGGGAGATGGATCCTGCTCTCATGGGAAAATGACTTATCCCTTGAGATAGTTCCATCATTATAGGGGAAAGGAGCCCAAACTAACATCCTCAACCCCATCTAGCCAAATCGTCTACCAGACTTCCGTTCTGAAGCTTCTAGAGCTGGAAGCTTCGACTCAAAATTTAAAAAAATTTCCAAAATAGGACCGGATTGACTAGAACTCAACTCAGTTCTCCCACTTGTTGTTTTCTTTCCACAGGGGGCCATAGGAGAGCTTAGTCATTTTTCCAGCCCTGAAACACCCATTGTTTCTCTACACTAAGAGAACTTCTCAGAGCTAATAGATTTTGTCAATGCATCTGCAGTATTCTTCAAAGTGTCCACCTTTACCAGCA
>APFE031523203.1:306464-318485 GCA_000404065.3 Pinus taeda | reverse complement strand
ACTTGGCATGGACTTTCCATTTTAATAGAAACTGAAGCTATATATGCTGAAACTAAGTGTTCCAATGGAAATATCTCGAAAAATTAGGCTGGTTCAAAAAAACGGCTCCGAAAACAGCTTCCAGATGAAGAAGTTATGGCTTTTTGAAGAAAAGTTGATGAAGGCGCCGACGAAGTGCGGGAATGTGTGGAAATGAAAAAAAACGCCCCTTTTCCAACAAAAAGGAGATTTGAACCCAAGACCTCTACTCTAATAAATTATCTTTGAACCAAGTGAGCTAAACAAAAAGTTTGAGAGAAAGAGAGAGAGAGAGGGAGGGGGGGGGGGGCTTTGTTTTTATTTTGTCACTGAAGCTTTGGATTGTGTGATTGCTTGAGAAAGCTCTTTTTCTCCCTACAAAACAAAAACACAAAACCCAACACAGACATACAAAAAAACAAACCTTACGGCTTAAAGTTAGCTTTACTTGAAAACTTAATATTTTCCTCAATGTTTCTGATTTCCCGAGATCACACTAAGGTGTAGCGGAAAAGAGCATATGCATGAGAAAAAATCCTTCCTTTCTGTTTCTGATTTGTCCAGATCGCACAGGGTCGCAGGGAAAAGAGCATACGCAGAAATGGAATGTATAGATCCGGTAATAAAAAAGAAGCTAAATAAACCGAAATAATAAACAGAGAGAAAAATAACTAGAAACTGCAAAAAAACATTATATACCTCCAGATCTTAAAAATGACGTAGCTAGGGATACCAGAAACCTTTTCGCATGAAACGAAAGGTGTTCCTCACTGGAACAGATGCTCCTAAAATAACAGAGCAGTCCTCTTAGCTCGAAAGTAGTCAGAAACAGCAGATCTAGGAGATAGCAGTCAGATGCAGTTCTACCGGCTTCAGATTTGGATCACCAACGGACACGGCCCTCAAATAGCTTTGATACCATGTAGGAATTTACAAGGTAGGTTCCTCAGAAAGAACAGCAAAGGACAATGCTCACAAATAGATCATAGATCAATACACCAGTATTTTTTACGTGGTTAAAACCCTCAAAGAGGGAAACAGTCCATGGCTTTTGCCAACGCGGCCACTTCAGGCAATTTATTAATAAAAGAATGAAAATTTACATAAGCTTCTCTCATGAACAGTTTACCTACAAATGACCCTCCATGCACTTTAAATAGAAATCAAGGACCAATCGGGTGTTAAGCCACGGATCAAGTGTCAGTAATACCGAGAAGAGAATGAACCGTCGTATCACTACATATTGTGACCGTCAGATTGTAAGTTACAAATGTACATAGTAAAGAAACACACTTTACCTAACTCTTTACTAGACCAAGTTATACTTAACTATTCCTATGTGTTGGAATATCCTAACATCTACTGTCTTTTTTTTCTAAACCATTTGGATAGTTTTGATTGGTTTTGGTTCAGGACCCCTGTGTGGGCCTTTTTAAGCTTTGTTCTAAGACCCCTGCGTGGGCCTTTTACATTGGGTTCTCTCGGACTGGTTTCCCCTCGGTGGGCAGTCAGGTATAGTCTTTTGATGAATTTTGACATAACTCTGTTTAGCAACGCAGAGGCCGGCGCCTTGCTGTATTTTTAATTTTTCCCTTATAAATAGATTAGTATTACTTATAAAAAAATAAAATTGTCAACTAGGACAACCCTTAAATTACAAGTAATCAATAAAATACAAACAATTTTAATGTTTCCTAGAAGCATCTGATATCTTTATGAAACCAATAAATTTAAAAAATAGTAATATTATTTTTTCCCATTCAAATCCTAACTTTTTTTTAATAACTTTTTATTTTTATAATTAATGATATTTAGTCACTATGTAACACGTTCTATTGGTAAAGTAATAAAACCATTACTTAACAACTACACTAATGTATCTGACACTTGTTATAAAAGTCTTTTTTAATAACCTTTTTTTATAATATTAATTTTTATTTAATTTATAATAAAAAAAGTTACAAGTGTATTACACTGGTTATGAACAAAGTTTAGTCAAAAGAGGAGAAGGGACCCAAAAATAAAAAATAAAATAAAAATTGTAAAGCCTTAGGATATAAAGTCCCTTTTTTGAATAACTTTTTATTTTGATTTATTTCTTAATAAAAAAAGTTACAAGTGTATTACACTGGTTATGAACAAAGTTTTTAGTCAAAAGAGGGGAGAGGACCCAAAAATAAAAAAATAAAAATAAAATTGTGAAGGATTATGACATAATCCCTTATTTTATGCTGCCACCCAACAATACACAATAATCCTTAGACTCACGACCCATCCTTCAACTGGTTATGAATTGTCTTTGGTCAAGGGAAGGGGAGAGGAAAATGGAAATTTACTAGCACAAAGCTTTCAAAAAAGTAAATTCAAGGTTTCAAAGAAAGAAAGAGAAGGTTCCATTATCAAACCGAGATAAAACAAGAAGGAAATTGATTCCGAGAATGAAAAAATTAAGATCTTTGCACATTCCCAATTGAATAAGACTTAAGAGGTTGATTAATCAACGCAAAATGTATTTTTTACCAGTCAATATGAAAGAAATGTGTAACTGTTATGTTCACATAGCTTTTACAAATTGCGCAGTCTAACAAGTCTCGGGAGTTGCCCGGAAAGTTATGGAAATTCCAGTCATATTTAGAGAAAATCTGGCAAGGATGTTTGTAAATCCAAGTTATAGTTGTTAAAATTCAAAAGTTTATGTGTCTTAGACATTTTTTATGGTGCCGAATCCATTTCCACCATCAAAAAAACGATTCAAGCAATGCCTCTGCAAGATTTTTGAAATTTTTTTGCCCAGATTCTGGCCACTTTTGGCTATCCGGGCAATTCCTCCACCTCTTTAGACGACTCCTTTACAAATAATTTAAAAGAATTAAAATAAAATATTTTTAAATTTATTAGAAAATTATTTTTAATATATATTAAATAAAATATTCTAAAATAATTTTATCTAATAAATAAAAATATTGAAATAATTATTTTTTAAATTCATTCAAAAAAAAGTTATATCTTAATACGAGGGATATATCATTTTTTAATGGTGTAATATAGAATTGGAACATGACATTTAAAAATATGTCTTAATGTTAATTATATATATATGTGTGTGTGTGTGTGTGTGTGTGTGTGTGTGTGTGTGTGTGTGTGTGTTGGCAGTTTTGAGGTCTCTCTATATATTCACCAAACTTTTTGCAAGTCTTTCCTTTCAACCTTTTGAACCATTTCTAATAACTGTGTATTCTAATTAGAAGGGGAAACTAATATATACGCAAATTTTATCAACCAAATTGATATTTATAATGTGGTTGTACTAGTATAATTAAAATTTTATTTACGACTTTTATTGATTTGACATGTTATCATTAAACTATCTTATAGTTAAAATGAATAAAGTTTTTTTTTGTCAAAATGTATTTTTTACAAGTCAATAGTAAAGAAATGTGTAACTCTTATGTTCACATATCTTTTACAAATAATATTAAAAGAAATTAATAATAAAAAAATATTTCAATATTTATTAGAGTAAATTTTTTTATATATATCTATAATATTTCAAAAATAAATTTTATTAAATAAATAAAATTATGAAATATTTTTTTTATTTAATTTCATTAAAAGGTTATATCTCAGTATGAGGAGATATATCATTTTTAATGTGGGCACATGACATTTAATATTGTCTTTATGTCAATTTTATATATTATATTTATATATTATATATATATATATATATATATATATATATATATATATAGGTGTGTTGTTTAATATGAGTGAGGTGTAATTTTTATCATATCCAACAAGGGGTTGGTATGTGTGCACATGCACTTGGGCATGTATAGATTCACATACTAATAATCAATACAAATCCATTTTAACTTTGATCCATCATACATTGATTTGTAAACAAGAAACTAGTCGATTAGTTTCACTAACACATTTGTGGAATTAAATTTTGGTTTTTTGAAGGAGAAATCTGAAACGAGATTAAATTTACACAAAATTACTTAACTTGGACACTCATTGAAATGATTGAATTCCCAAATAATATTTTAATTTTACACATGATTCATCCCAAGCATCATGTGGAAGTAAGGTAAACGCTTTATCAGTCAACTTCCACAAGAGGAACCCCTTATCACTTAACACAAAAGGCAATATGATGCCTTGCATATATTTCTTTAGTATATATATTTTATTAATGCTATGCATGGTGGTGTAATTTATTTTATTTTGTTTGTATAATACACACATTTTTGAAGCCAAATATCTTTATTAAGCTGTCAAAGAATTTTATTTTTTAAGGTACACTTTTATTGTTGAGTATATATAAAAGTTACTATTTCAATTATCAAATTTATTTTATTTTAATTTATGAGATACTCAATATTAACTTTTTCATTTTATATTTTTCCTTAAACTTATGCATTTGGTTAGAATTATATGTATTTATTTAAAAAAAGATATAAGTATGCAAATAATTTTTTTTCTAATTAATGAAGTAATTAAAGGTTAATATTTCTTATTTTAAATTTTAATACAATTATGTTTTAATTTTATAATTAAGTATTTCTTTTATATTAATATCGAAAAATTTTAGTTTATAGATATTTTATTATTTTTAAAAAATTTAATTATTTAAAAATAATATTAAAAGTTAAAATTTTCATAATTAATTATTATTTTTTTTGCTAGAGCAAGATTGTTTTATTCCATGCATTAATTCAAAAATTACAAAAATATGTTAGAAACCATGGCACTGAGGCCTACAGTATTAGCCAAGCCCCTACAAGCTTCGAAAACGGGCCTAGGGCCCACAAAACTATGCAACCACTAACGACCGTGGCAACCGAATCAAAAGATCACACGGTTGAGGGGAAAAATCGAGAACTCAGCTAGCACAGCTTTTATCAAACATAACAGACCCGAAAAGGTTTCAAAACCATCTTAGTAGTACATTTGGGTTGGCCTAGGGAAATAACTCCCGAGAAATTTTATCACCCAAAAACCGTGAGAAGCGGGCGAGACCCCACCAAGATCACAATGAGCTTGGAGGATAACGCCGCCAAATAGCTCGATGAACTGTGTTCGTAGTTCTTCACAAGCAGGATCTAAAAGTTTAGGAGAATATCAAGCAGAGAAGAAGCAAAAGGAAAACCTGCTCGATGTGGGTGGTTTTCCTTCTCCTCCCGTTGCCACATGTTGATTGATGAGTGGCATCGGGGGAAAACCTTGAAATATCTCTTAGGGGATCGGGGATGCCCAAAAACCACTAAACCGCTAAAACTCTGTTTTCCTCGAAAAATCATACCACTCTTTCTCCACTTCCTTCCGTCCATCTGGAAGACCCAAACGTGTCGACTCTGAGGTCTGTTGCTTGTTTAACGTTTACCCTCCATCAACTTAATTTCCAAATTGCTGCTTCTCCTTCATACTGTGATAATGTTCGTTATCTTCACTTGCCAGAATGTGGTAGTCCTCATGCAATTTCCCTGCAGATGCTAACTCCCACATGCATTTACTGTTATCTTTTTTATAGAGCACCCCCTCATTTCCCAACTGATCCGCTAATCTATTGGAATTTTTGTGAACATGAACAAAACTTAGGGTTCTCAGGATTCTTAGATGTGATTGAATACGATGATAGACCTGCAAAAGTCTCTAGTGGTTTGAGACTTTTTCTGGTGCTGAGCCATTTACTATTTTTTTGACAGAATTAATTGTTAATTCAAAGTCTGCCACTATGATTGCGTTATGCATATTAAGATCCATCAGTATCTCTAAGAAATTCTCTATGGCTATTAGTTCCACCATATTGTTGGTAGCATTCCCTAAATGACAATGAAAGATTACTTTTATACTTCCCTTGTCATCTCTTATAAATCCACCATAACCTGTAGCCCCTGGGTTTCCTTTTGAGGTTCCATCTATATTGAATTTCAAAAAGCCAGGGGGAGTGGCTGCCAGTAAGCCTTCCCCAGTAAAGAGTGTGTTGCAATCCTGTTTGTGCCCTATGGAACAAGCTTTTGGAGGCCCAAAAACAAAAGAATGCAAGCCTCCTGGTGAGAAGGAGGATTCTCGGGATGTTGCTTCTAAAGGGTATTTACAGTTTCTTTGAGTTTTCTTAAGAGCTGAGCTATGATGCTTTAGGTTGAGCCATATTTATCATTGAAAATTCTATTGTTGCATTCTTTCCATACATTCTAGATCAAAAAGCCTGGAATCAAAGTCTAGGGTATGTTGATTGTCTCATTTTCAGATACATTTTACCTCCAATTCTTTAAATTCTTAAAGATGTCATTTTCATCCCTGTCAGTTTGCCTGAAGATTGAGGCAACCCAGTTCCATAAAGTTGAGGTAAATGTGTATAGGTTGAGAAGGTGATCCATCATTTCTTCATGAACACCACATAACTGGCATCTAGATGGTCTAGCAAAACCTTTCTTTCTAAGATTTTCCCAAGTCATAATCTTTTTGTGTTGTACCATCCACACAAACAGTTTGATTTTCATTCAATTAGGGTTCTACCATAGGTCCTTCCATATTTTGTTACTGTTTGGAAAGTTATGTCCAGTGGCAATTCCTTTAGCTTCTTTGAGGTTAAATTTTCCCTCACTATTTCTTCCCCATCTTAGTTGGCCTGTGGAAGTTGAGATCAAAATTTTTCTTTTTTCCAAGATCGCTACAAGAGCTTCAGCCTGGGCCTTCAAAGGGGTCTCTTCACTGTAAACTGGTACCTCCCATGTTCTCCATTTACCATTATTCCTTGTCTTATCCCAATAGTCACTGACCTTTTGTAGCCCTTCGTTGATAGTATCTTCTTTGAGAATGTCCAGTCCTTCTCTGCATAGGTTAGGTTCCTGCTGCCAGTTATCCTCCCAAAACTAGGCTAAGTTCCCATTTCCGATCTCCTAGAAACTATGTTTCTAAACTAAGGCTTTGTTCTCCCAAGCATTGTTCCAAGTATGGGAGCCCCTGATGTGTCTTTTCATTCGAATATGGTCCCTTTCCTGCCAATCCTTTGCATATTTCTGTTTCGAGAGCTTGGCCCATGGCTTTCTCATTTCCTTTAGCCATCTCCACCAAAGTTTTTCCCCAAAAACTTTGCTGAGAGTTTTCAAGTCATGGAGACCAAAACCCCATGAGTTTTGGGTTTGCAAAGCTTGTCCCAGGGTACCAGAGCCCATTTATTTTTTTCTTCCCCTTCCCCCAAAAAAATATCTTTGAATATTCCTGATATGTTGTAAAACTCCTTTTGGGATAGGAAGAGCTAAAAACTTGTACATTTGAATGGTTTGCAAGACCGCCTTGGTGAGAACTAGCTTGCCTGCTAAATCCAAAGATCTACTTGTCCATTTACTAACTTTTTCCTTCGGTTTATTAGTCACAGGCTCCTAAACTTCCTTGTTCAGAGGTTTGTCAATGAGAGCTATTCCCAGATATTTGGAGGGAAGATGGTCTCTCTGAAAGCCAAGAATTCTAGAAAGATTTCTTTGTATAGCAATATTAGTGTTGAAAAAGAAAATTTTTGATTTTGTGAGTATTACCTCTATGCCAGTAGCCATAGAAAAATCATGTAGAATTTGTTTGAAAGCTTTGGCTTCTTTGACCATGTGTGTTCCCTGCAGCATGGTGTCATCTACAAATTGTTGATGAGTTAATGAGTCTCTGTCCTGAGTTAGCTTGAGACCCTGGATTATTCCTTCCACCTTGGCTGAATTGATCGCTTTGCTTAATCTTTCCATCATAAGGATAAAGGGAAAGGGGGAGAGTGGATCTCCTTTTCTGAGACCTCTCAAAGGCCGAAAGGATCTAGATGGAGAGCCATTGAGAAGGATTGAAAAGCTAGCAGAGGTAACCAGAGCCATAACCCATCTTATCCAATTATGGTCAAAGCCATACACTTTTAATACTTCCCTGATGTATGACGAACTTATCTTATCATAAGCTTTCGCTAGGTGAAACTGTATGATCATACCTACTTTCTTATTATTCTTGAGAGAGTGCACCACTTCATGAGCTTGAATGATGTTATTGAGAATTTTCCTTCCTTACACATATCCGGTTTGCTCCTCAGACACAAGAGTTGGAAGAAGGGGCTTGAGCCTGTTTGCAATTACTTTAGAGATGATTTTGTATACTACATTGCATAAAGCTATGGGCGTAAATCGATCTGGTGTCATAGCTTTTTCCTGCTTAGGAATTAGGGCTATGAAGGAGGCATTTACCATTTTCAGAATTGTTTTTGAATTTCTCGAATCCTCCACTACCTCAAGGATGTCATGTTTGACTATTTTCCAGCCTGCCTTGAACAAGTCTACAATGAAACCATCCGAGCCTGGAGCTTTCCCCTTATGCATCTCTCTCATTACTTCATTGACCTCCTCTTCTGTCACTGGCCTGTTGATATTATAATTATCTTCTGTGGTCACCAGTTTTGGAATGTGCTGAGTGAAGCTTTTAATAAATAGAGATCTATCTAAGATGGGCTCCTCTACAGTGTTTTGAAAATGTTGTACCAGAAAGGATTCCATATCTTTGTGCGTGCTCAGCTATTTCCCCTGAGGATCTATGAGTTTTGTAATCAGATTATGAGCTCTATGTTCCATGGTAGATTTTTGAAAAAACCTTGTATTTCTATCTCCTTATTTAATCCATTGCACTCTTGATTTCTATCTCCAGAAGATTTCTTCCTACTAACATCTATTGTCCCATTCCTATTGGAGAGAGTCAGCTTGCATTTTCCTATCCTCAATGAAGCCTTCCATGATGAGAATTTCATTGATTTTTTGTAATTTTTGTTCCACTTATCTTTTGGCTTTAAAAATATTGCCAAACTCATTTTTGTTCCATTCTTTAAGTCCGAGCTTGATATGTTTGAGTCTCTATTGCAAAAGGAAAATTTTCTTGCCTTGAATGGGCAAGTCTTCCATCCACCATTTACCAATATTAGTGATGAAGTTAGGGTGATTAAGCCAAACATTCGCGAACCTGAAAGGTCAGTTTTTCGGAGTGCCAATAAATGAAGCTTCTAGCTGAACAGGCGAGTGGTATGATCCTCCAAATGGAAGGATAAAAGAATTCAATTTAATGCCATAGAGAAATAGGTCCTCCGAGATGATGAATCTATCTATTTTCGAGGCAACTTGGGAAGCTCCTCCCTCTTATTGTTCCATATGAAGGTACCATTTACTATTTCCGTGTCCACTATCCTCATGTTGATTAGGAATTTTTGGAATGCAATGGAGTCTTTGCCTATTTTTCTGGTCCCTCCTTTTTTTTCTGTGAGAGATTTGCTCATGTTGAAGTCTCCTCCCAGAATCCAGGGCATTACCAGGTGTCTCTCTTTCAGTTCCTCTGATGAAGTGAGAAGCCTGAGCTTGTCTTCAGGTTGTTGAGGGCCATAGACATTTGTGATCATATAGATTTCCTTATCACCCAAAGGTTAGATAACCACTGAGAGGTTGTTCCCGGATGCTTCAGCATTCAGAATTCCAAATTTCTGAGGATTCCAAGAGTGAGAATCCCACCCGTCGTATTATTGGATTTGACTTCTAGGTGCTCATATTTAATAATCCATTTGTTGTGTATCTCCTGGATTTTTTCTATTGAACATTTTGTCTCCTGTATAAAACCATATCTGGGTTTTATTCTTTTATTCTATTGTTGATATTTCTTTGTTTTCTTTTGCTTCCTAGACCCCTAATATTCTACGTTGTGAGCTTGATGATGATGGGTTTGTAAATGAGTAACTAGTGAGATATTTCATCTTGCCTGAGTTGATCATGAGTGTCCCACACTTTGTTAGTAGCTCATTTTGTATCTTCCTTCCTCTTTTCTTACCTGGGTTCTTGGTAGAGTGTCTTGATGCTTCCTCCATTGATTTTACCCCTTTATTATCCTAGTTGTCATGGCTCCTTTTGACTCCAGTAGCCTTTATTTGAGATATCTAGAGGGAGAGCTGTTGTACTCTGTCAAACTCCTCTTGTGGTAGAGAGTCAATTCCCTTGTTGTTTCCCTGGTAGAGGAACTTTTCTAGATCAAGATTATCCCTTCCAAGAATCTCCTATAGTTCATGGTCCTTTGTCCCAACTTCACTTGGGGTCATCTCATGGTCCCTGCCAAGTTCCATACTGTTTGGTAGATTCTCCTTTTGTTCATTGTTTTCATGTATGATTTCCATGATGTCCTCTTTTTCCTTCTCTATGTGGTTGATCTCTGATACATTGTCCTTTCCATTGTTATCTCCTTCTTCTTCTAAAATCTCGAAACTGTTACGACTTGGTAGCTTTTTGTCACTAGGTTTCTTTTGGTATTTTCTTCCCCCTCCTTTCCCTCTACCTCCCATCTTGGTGAATCCTTCAGAATCTTTGCCTATATTGGTTCTCAGATTATTCTCCATTTTGTTTCATGGGCAGTCTCTAAAGAGGTTCCCATGTTCATGACATTTACGACATCTAAATGGGACATGTTCATAGTCCACCGCTTGAACCCATTCTTCATCATAGTCTTCTAGAAAAACTTCATCCGGAAGTGCTCCCAATAGATCCATTTCCACACATATGTGGGCAAAGGAGGTATATTTACCTCACAGGGTTGCCTCTAATATTTTTAGAAAATGCCTTAGTTTATTGTCTATATCTTTTAAGGATTTAGGCAGCTAGTAATCTAGAGGTAAGGAGTATAGTCGCATCCATACCGGGACCGATGTGAACATTTCTCATTCCGGGACAAAGTTCATCGCCCAAGGCAGCATGTATAGGCTTACAGTAGCATAGAAGTAGGGTCTTCCTTCGAACACTCTGTCTTTGTCCTCTAGGTTAGTGAAAATCACTATGAAGAAACCCTTGGACCCTAGATGTAGATTTATTTCTCCCTTTGGTTTCCAGTTGTTTCTTATCCATGTGTATAGATTCTTCTGTGTAGGCCATATACACATAAACTTGCAGATAACTATGTAAGTGACCATATGATCTCTGTGCACCTGTAGTGTAGGATCATTCAAGACCACCTAGGGTTTAATGGTTGACTTGGGTTTACAGTGTCCCGTTGCAGATTTGTACTCATTTCTCTAATTACTGTCTCTTGGTCTCTCTTCCCTCTTGATTGCCCCGTGAGTCTCTTCCTGTTCATCGAATTTGCTGCTTTACGTCTTTTTTGTGTTTGCCTTCTTTTTTTTTGCGTCCATAGGTTTCCTAAATCCATTCAAACTCACCTCCTTGCTTCTGCTTGATACCATGTTACTGTCGGAGGGAGTGGAACTCCCTCCTCCTTGCCCCTCCATTGTTACCAGCTCACTCCTATTGCTCTCTATTCTTAACCCTAACTTCGCTCCTCAAAATAATAAAAAAAAATCATAATTAATTATAACTATATATATCAAAATCTATTAATAAACGATATTTGTAAAATATTTTTTTCTCTATATTAAATGGAATTATATTAATTATATAATTAGTAATCTTATAGAATTGTTATTACAAATAACATGATTTATTTTATGATATTTTTCAAAAAGTATTTTAATATAATAAATATTAATTGTATTATTATGTACTCAATCACATATTAAGTTGGTTGATCAAATTCACTTATTGATATTTTCGGTGGAATATGAAAATATGTTTTATATTATTTTGATTACAATTCCCTGCTAGATATAAGAGAAAATTGATCAAGAAATGTACCTCTAAAAGGGCCAAAACATCCAATAATTCAACTAAATTTGTCTATTTATTTATTATTATAGATATCCCATATACACCCATATAAAATCATAATTTTAAAGTATTTGTTACGATATCAACTTCTAAACCTTTAAGCTCATAAAAAAGAGAATGAATTATGATTGGATTTATTAAAAAAAGCAGTTGTCTATAATGAGACTTTTTGAAAGCCTTTTCGGCGGATTTTTCCGGTCAAAATCCAGCAACAATTTATTGGAATCCAAAGTTTGATAGCTAGTTTCTGCACAATCAAAGGGTCCCAGGGGTTTTTCAGGGTGCT
>APFE031523203.1:277701-297936 GCA_000404065.3 Pinus taeda | reverse complement strand
TATTGTTGAGAAACAATGAACAAAACCCTTCACATTCCAAAACCTAACCCTAGGAGATGAAACGCCAAACTGTGGGCCCCGTTTGGGGGTAAGTTGGTACATCAACTTCCCGAGTCGTAACTTTAGCATATGATGTCCGTTTGACGCGTACAATAGCTCATTAGAAAGATCTATTCGAGCATTATCATTGTTGGAACAGGCAACATCGGTCCATTACATGGACCCATGTTGCCCCCGGATTCCCCAAAAAACGTCGTTTAGGGCCTCAAAACAGCTCCAGAAGTTCAAGACCCGAAAAACTGCTAAAATAGTAAGTTGTGCTACAATTAAGGAAACTGAAAATGCTGAAAGAGACAATGATGGGGGTCCAGATAGACTTGGCAGGTGGCCACCAATATCCACCTAGATCATGATGACTTTCAGAAATATCAATATAAATAATTTTAACATTAGATTTATTATCTAGACATCGCCGAAAAAAATTAAACGCACACATGACATATGTATGAAATTAAGATGATTGTATCTTCTTTAACTTTAAATAAACCTATCAACTTTACATACAATAATTACCTGTATTTCCTTTTAGGTGCAAGAAGAGCATGGTTATGTGGACTTGTTCAATATGCCTCCTTCTACGGAACCTTTTTTTCTTAAACCATTACTACTTCAATCAATGTGAGGTTAGTTTCCATCATAAGATATTTGAGATTGTAATAATGTTTGAATTAAACAATTTGTTGAGTCTAATTTTTCTTTCAGTGCGCAAACCCTGTTATGCATACAATTTCCTATACTCTGGTTTTGTACATTGTTTTTTAGGGATTATGCTACTTTTTAAAAGTGTACCTTCTCATCACTTGCTTAGAAGGCTTTAGAGCTATAGGTGCTTATAGCTCTCACTCACAAAAATTTATGAACAATACAGCCCAATTAGGCAATCAAATTGTTATCACAAATATGGACATGATACTTCATGCCATTTTCCATATATCACTTATAGGATCCTCTTTGGAGTTATACACGTTATCCTGTGCCAAATACCAAAATTTCATAAACTATGGGGCCTTTCAATAATTGCAACAACAATTTCCTTTACCTATGTAACAATAGGATTTGGCCTTGGCATGGCAAAAATTATTGGTATTGTTTTATCCTAGTCTCATTTATTCTATGCAAGGCTTCAACCATTGCCCATGTTGGTCTCTTACTACTATGTGTTGCTAGGGTATGGAATTTCAATATCTAATCAGATTCACCATAGCCCTAATTTCAATTATTGAAACTCATGGGTTCAAACCTCTAGGAAATGGCAGAGAATGGAGAGATTAAAGGCACTTTGATTTGAATCAACACTATCACCTCTCTTACTCAGGTCTGAAAAGTTTGGAGGATCATTCAAGTTACTGTTTTGAGGCTTCTGTGATTAGTGCTTTGTGCATAGTTTACTTCCGAAGTTCTCGCATCCATAATTGTTTGATTTGACATTTCGAGCCGTCCATCATGGAAAATCATCATGATAGATCAGTAATTGTGTAGGACAGATCTCATTGGACTTGAATAAATAGGGTTAAGAGATGCACAGGGAATGGATTTAATTTAATTATATATTAATAATAAAATAGAATGATTTAAATTTAAAATTGAAATATTTAATTATATACTACAATAATTAATGTTAATGTTAATATAGTAATGAAAACTAATTTAATTATTTAATTTAAGATTCTTTGTTTATTAGTTAAAATGTAAATTAATATTTTTAATATTTAATTATATAATAAGATTTTAATTAATTCCAATCTTATTGAGACGTAAATAAGAAATATTTAAATTTATGTAAATGGGATTTTTATTTATTTCCAATAATTATTAAATAATTTTTATATATAATTAATTGTATTATGTTTGCTTCTACTTATTTTATTATTTCTTTTTTGGTTTTTGTTCTTCTTTTAGAGTAAATTAATTAGTTTGATTTTAATAATAATCTTAAGGTTAATTAGTACTAGTTTTTTAATATTAGTGCTTGTTTCTAGAATTTTTGTAATTTTAGTGATTTTTATTATATTTATGATCTAATGGTTTATATGTTTAAATACTATGAATATTAATGTTAATGTTAGTGATGAAAACTAATTTAGTTATTTGTTTAGAATTTATTTGCATTCCTATTAATTTTCTATCAATTTGTTCTTAAATGAAATTCTTATAAAACTCTTCTAATCTAAGTTAATATGACTTGGTATTATAGTTCTAAAAGGTATTAATGCTAATTAATATTAATGTTATTATTAGTAATTTAAGATTCTTAGTTTTTAGTTTAAGATGTAAATTAATGTTTTTAATTTTAAGAATTGGAAATTAGGGTAAGTGTTTAGCACTAGTGTGAAGTGTGGAGGGAGAAGTTTGGGGTGGGAGGTCAAGCATAATGGGGGAAGGATTGAGTTGGGAGAGGGTGTTCTAAGACGTTAAAGTAGGAATCCAATTGTCACTTATTTTCCATCCTTCTTCTCAATTGAGGTTGTTAGGGTTTCTACCTATTTCTATGGCTTCCCTCAGTTTTCTATGGTGATAATGATCAATTTTGGCTACCACCTTAGACTTTTCAATGCAGATGTGATGATTGGTTTTACTGGAATGTTTAGCCAGAGTTGAGGATTTTGAGTGGTTATGTTTTATATCGGCGTCATGTTCTTGAATTCTATTATGGATAGATCGACCAGTTTCTCCAATGTATGTCTTTCCACAGGAACACAGAACCACGTAAACTCCTTTGTGGAATTTGGGATTCAAGTTCTTGGTGACATTGGATTTGCATTTCCATGTAATTCCATTGCCTTTGAAATTCAGGTATAACTCAATCGTTTTTTTCATTTATATATTTCAATCCTTTGGACAACCAGAGAATACAAGGATAATTATGAGGCTTCCTCTAATTTACAACTATGTAGGATACTCTCAAGTCAACACCCCCAAAGAACCTAATTATGAAAAAATAAAAATTGTTGTCACTAAGCATAACCACTTCCTTCTATATGTTATGTTATTTTCTAGGTTATGCATCTTTTGGGGAAAATGCACATGGAAACCTATTGATAGAATTTGGATTCTATGAGCCTTATTGTCTTACTAGCCTTAACAATGCATGCATTCTGGTTCACCCGGTGGGAGCATAGCAAGTAAGAAAGAATTTTCTCATCCTTTCTTTTAGTTCTCCTCAATTGAAACTCTAATGTCTTTGTTACCTATGGAAACTTCATTGTAAATCCTTTCATGCCACTATTACAAGTATATTATCATTCAATCTTTGCTTGCATTGAAGCATGGTTTTCTCATACTTGACCTGAAAATAAATTTATCAAGGAGAGACCATATGCATTCCCTTCTGTGGGTTGTGCAAATTCAATCTCTTTAGACTATGCTGGAGAGCTATATTTGTGGTGTTAACCACTAGAATTTCCATTATATTTTTGTTATTCAATCATGTGTTGGGAATTTTGGGTGCTTTAAATTTATGTCCATTAGTAGTCTACTTTGCAGTCGATATGTACATTGCACATAATAGGGTCCCAAGATGGACAATCAAGTAGACCATTTTCCAAATATTCAACTTCATATCTCTTCTTATAATAGTGATAATCGATTTTGGCTCCTTAGAAAGCCTTGTGAAAGATAAGTAGACATAGAGAGGCCTTTCTATATGGTATTTCAAAATTCACAAATGTTATAAGCCTCTGATCCTGTTGCTTGGAAGCTATAAAAAGTTTTAAGTGAAAAAAGTAGAGCACAATAAGAGGCAATCTTAGCTTCCAGCTAAGTGTGGGGAATTAGATGTATCATTCAAAATAAGAAAATTATAAATGACTTCATAGTTATAATAATGGATACATTACAGGATTTCAATTATTTATCTACACATTAATAACAAAATGTATCTAGTAATGATCCACAAGATTAGAAAGTTGAGCTTCAAATTTGTTTTGTCCAGGAAACAAGACACTGGTTGGTAGCATATGGCTTGGTGAGAAAGGCTCTCAACTCAAAATTCATAGCGCCATTGGGTTTAAAAAATATTCACCACCTCTCATTGAACCACTAGCAAGTGAAGCATCAATATTAATTTAAAAAAAACACTATGGTAGTAGATTCTCTAGAGAAATATATTAATTCAATTTCATTTAGTTTATCAACAAACACCCATTCCCAAAAGAAACTATTTTTGTAAGTGCTAAGATATATACTATTTAATATGAATTAACTCTAGAACATATGTATCCTAGTTTATAGAACATTAATTTCTTTGTTGTTGGATGCATAATGTTTACCTTTCTCTTATGGACTGTGAAAAGCATGTTGAAGGCACCAATTATTGGAAAGTCCTCACATTAATCGTCCACATTATTGGGTATCACTTAAGCTAGGAAATGTTCAATGACAAATGACCTATACATTTCCATGGATATTTCACTGAATAATTCATCACAACAGATCTTGTATTATGCTTAAATATATTGCTATGTAGGTTTACTTCCTTAGATCTTAGATTATTACTAGCTTGTTACTCAAATATTTAAAAGATGATATATTTTGAAAGAAAATAGATTATATTAAAATTGTGGAGAATACATGACCAAGTGATGATTAATATGGATCAACAATGATATTTTGGTAGATCCTAAGGGGTCAGGCCAATAGGTACTTTGACCATCGCGTGGGCTCAATATAATATCATTCAAGGCCAATATGCATCCTTAAACAAAATCACCCACAAGTATCCCATGTAAAGTATTAATTTAATAACATGAGGCTTAGGAATCACTGGTGAAGCTACCAACAACATGGAGATGACACCTTGGATGAATAGATGATTAATGACCTACCTCCTAGCTTTCATGATGAGGAATCCTCTATAGTTTTTAGGAATCCTTTCCTTTCCTAACAAGAATTGAATGGAGGCATGAAATTTGCAATTGAAACTACAAACTTAGTTATGGTTAATGTCAAGCAAGCAAACCTAATGGAAATATCACCGCTAAGATAGAAATAACATAGGTTATTAGAGAAACATTTTTTTGAGATGTCACACAATTAAAACAACAAATGGAGAGGATAAAAAATTTCATGAATCAAGACTCTTACTATAAAGTTTGAAAACATAATGTGAATGAATTTGTCCTTTACTTTCACAATTATGTGGAACAAATTGTGCCACTTGTCATTGACTTCTTAAAGAATATTCTCACAATCAAGGATTATGATGCTAATATCATCATGGTAAAATAACAATTAGAATACAAAATTCCATAAGTGGTGAGAAAGATTCAAGACTTAAATGGAAACATCACATTGTAAGAGAAATACAATTTTATCCCAACCAATGTACACTCAATTCTACAAAGTGAAATATATTGGTTTTCAACCAACATTTATTAAACCAAAATTATGAAATGAATTTGAAGACATTGAGTTACTATGGAAAGAGAATAATGGGAACCTAGTTGAAGCTATGGAAATGATCCAGTTAGATAAAATATAATGTCCCAAAAAGACAACAAATTAATACCATTCTTTTATAGTTTGGACATTTTCTATGATTGAAATAGGGATAAGAAGCAACAAGTAACTAAATTAATAACATCATATAACAAATGATGATGGAGTTCGTTAATGTTACCCTTACTATTAAAGTATTTCTATTAACATGTCCTCATAAAATTAGAACGATATCTAATGAACAAAAACGATTATCCACTGCATTGTGAATTAAGGTGATATGAGATTACCTATGCTATGAAATGTTTGATTTAAATCATTTACTTATAAAAGTTCTTGAATCTTAATGAAGAACATTTTCATAAATCCTTTGGAGTTAAGAGTTGTGCATTACCTTCAATTTGAACATATTTTGTAATATTGACCTTTGGTTGGTTCTTGATTTTTGCTTGCTTGGTCAGCCTTTTGGGTTGGGTTCTTTTGTTGTTTTTTGCTTCTTGGTTTACCTGGTTATCCTTGGCATGGTTTTGGATTGCTTATTTTTCATTTTGGCACAGCAACGCCAATTGGCGATAGTTGTTAATGTATTACTCACGCCAAACCTTAAAAGGCACTAGTTTCAGCCTGATAGTCGCGCCAATTAGCGCCACTCGTGCCAATCCTAAAAAGGCGCTAGTTTCAGCTTGACAGTCGCGCCAGGCCTGGGAACTGCTAAAGTTTGCTTGATTTTAAGCCTTCTGAGCTTGGTATTTGTTCTAGATACATTTTCTCGACTGCTTGAGTGCGTTGGAGTCTTGTTTGACTGGTTTCAGCCTTCATCCTTTGGTTGTTTGCCATTTTCTATCGATTTCACATTTTTAGCGCTAGGGCATCTAGTGGCTTTGTGTGTCGAGCCTTCCTCGGGAGTGTTTGGTCTTTTATTGGTCCAGTTGACTTTTTGATTGCTCCCTTGCACTCGTTTAGTGGTTGTTAATCATCACATTGCGTTGTTTGAGTGACCTACCTCTTTTTCACTTGAATTATGCTTTGTTTCGCTTTGGGCCTAGATTACATGGCTCATTTGTGTCTTTGGGACTTTTCTCGGTTTTTATGGGCTGCTTTGTCATTTAGGGATCTGATTGTGCTTGCATTGAGTGAAATTTTCTTGTTTTTACTCTTTTACTATCATTTCTCAAAGTTTGTTTAGTGCATCTTGCCCTTAACATTAAAAGAAAAATCTGTTTTGCTTTTCATTAGTTAATGTGAATTGGAGCTTTTCGTTGTTATTAGTGATTAGTGACTTTGAAGAAAAGTTTTTGATTTCAATTAGCTGCATTAGAGATATCGTTTTTTGTTCTATGATCATTTTGTTTGTAAGCTCTCAACTCTCTCATAGTTAGAATTCATCGAAAGAAATGATATATTGTGGCATATAGTTTGCATTTAGGAAATTTTGAGACATTACATATGGTAAGGCCTGAAAACTAAAACGTAATTCAAGATCAACTTTAAAATGAACTAAATGAATCTAACACTGCATTGGAACATAACGCACACTGTTTAGAGGTCTAGGCTAGAGACGTGCTCCGACATCGTTAAACCTAGTCACTTTTGTTTCCACTCAAGGATGGGTGGTTCCTCCTTGTGTGACTCAATAGTGGTCTAGTACGGAATTGTGCTCCCACGTACAGTCGAGTATATGGGGAGACCCCACTAGGTTATCATCCTTTATCCATAGGAAGCCAAGTCTGCCGCCTTACAACCCGTAACGCACCGAACACAACATTTGGGAAGATTGACTGTCGTACGAAAAGTCCTTGGTTTTCATACGATTTCCAAGGTGTATATGCAGTTTTATGGATTGTCTGGTAAACCTTTTGCCTAGTATCCCTGAGCAGTCATTTGATCTTTTCTGACTCCCTAAATTTGAAAGGATCACCAAGCGCTTTTCCTTTCACGCTTTTTTCAAATCTGAAAGTGATAGAGTCACCTTTTATCCATTTCTTGACTCTTAAAACATGAAACGGTGAAGTTTCTTAGTTTCAATGTGGTAAAAATTAAATCACTGGTGATCACACGCCCTGTTAGATTTTGTTTGTTGGCCGTTTGATTGTGTGTCTTGACTCTTTTTCAGCCCCATGTGGGATTTTTAGTTTTGATGGCAACTTTTCCAGAGTTCACCAACCCAGGAATCCCCTCTAAAGGGAATCTTGGTCATTTTCCTCCTTTTGGGAATATTGGTGCTCCTTACATGGCAAAGTTGTCCCTTCCTAGGTTAACTGTTAGGTTGCCTGTTTGGTTTTTCTCAACCTCCATGGTCCCTAGTGTCTCACCTACTGGTCAATCAGTTCCTCCACCCGAACAACATCATGTTGATTCCAAGGTGGACCCCTCCCCTTCTTCGCCGGTTTCTACGTCCTCATATTCTACTTCGCTTGGTGAAATTCTAGATTCAAGTAACCAGGTGGCTAAGAAGAAGAAGAAAAAGATGAAGAAGAAGAAGTCTCATAAGCGAGAGGTTAAAAGCGCAGCTACTACTCCGAGTACCTCTCAGGTCGAGCCACCTTCTGCTCCTCCGCAGAAGGTCAAGTTTCCTTGTAAATTGTGCAAGGATGACCATCTTCTTCGTGATTGTCCTGGCCTTCCCAAGATCTTAGAATTATGGTCTCATGATCCGGTCTGCCCCTAATCGTCCTCTGAACCTCATGGCGATGCTACCCTATCAGCTGGCAATGGTAAGAAGAATGGGAAGATTCGATTCCCCTGTAGGCTATGTGAAGGCAATCATTTCCTTCACCTTTGTCTGCTCATGGATACAACTTCCGCTGTTTTGGAAAGTCTTACAGCTTCTTCACCCCAACTCCCTGTTGGTTCACAGAGGCTCTTTTCAGATCCTCTCCCTGTCGGCAAAGAGATTGATTTAGATCCTTCTCTTTTCCATCCTCCTATTTCCGAACCTGGCTATGCTAAGCCTGTTCGGTACCAGCCATTGGTCTGAGAGAGTGTCAACTTGGGTTTAATGCCTATTGATCACTCTGTTTCGGAAGAGCGTCATGCTCATGTTCTTCTCATCTCGTCAGATTCTCCTGAGTCTGAAAACGACTCTCCTATCCCAGCTAATCCCGAGAGTCCTTCTTTGGAGCAGGGGGGCAATCGTATGATTCCCCCACCAAGTAGTTCTGTCGTTTCCTTCGACTAGAGTCATTTGGCTGCTTTCTGCCTTCCATCCCATGTACCTTTCCAGATTACAGTACATGCCTATGATAAGGCAGTACTTGGCACTGTCTTGGATGAGGGTGCATCTGTCAGTCTTATGCCTTCCACTACTTGGAAAGCTTTGGGCTCCCCATAGCTTGTGCCGGTTGCAAAAAATTTGGTGGCGTTTGACGGAGGAACTAGTCAACCATTAGGGATCCTTCTGAAGTTCCCTATTACTTTGGGAGGAAAACCGTCTATATAGACGTACTGGTTACCCAAGGTGCTTTAGATTTCAGTCTTCTCCTTGGTTGTGACTATGTTTATGCCATGGGGGCCCTTGTCTCTTCACTTTTCCATGTGGTTTTCTTTCCACACGAAGGAAGGATCGTGATGATAGATCAATTATCATTCTTTAGTCCCTCAGTGCCCCCTACGCAGTTGTCATCCCCACCTAGTTTTTATCCACTGGACGTATCTACCCCACCACAGGTCAACTACGTGGCCGCTTATCTCATGCCTATATCCAGTGATGCCGCCGTCGTGCATAGTGTCCTAGGGGCATTGGGTCCTGACTTCCAAGATGTGATCCTTCCACTGGGAGTGGCATTCTTGGAAGCTACGACTTCCTGTTAATTATGATGAAGTTCGTGCGGAGCATAGTTCACTTTCCTATGTCAATCTCCTTAAAAAATGAAACTGGGTCTAGTCAAGCATAGTTCCTGATCTTGTGTCATGCTTGTTAAAAAATGAAACCAGGGTCATGAGGATAGTTCTTTTACTGTGTCAACCTCATTAAAAAATGAAACAACTCCCTTTCCAAATCGAGTCTTTTGATTAAGATCTCGTAAAATACAAATCGAGTCTTCCCAAGATCTCGAAAGTGAACCTTCATTCCATCCACTTTGTTGAATGCAATGAGGCTTGGGGGGCATGTACCTCATTTTGCATCATTATGCTGGGGGCATGCGAACTTATAACAAGCATAGTTTTTCGTTTCAAGATTGTGTAAACATGAAACTAAATCCAAGCAGAGTTCTCCATGGTTCCAGCTTGTGTAAAAATGAACCCATACCCGATGTACATCTCATGATTGCTATCTTTATCCACTAAATTCTGTTAGATGAGCCTTGGTTGTTTTCATCCCATTGCCACCATCTCTTTGGCCGATCAGATGCTTTCACTTGCTTGTTTTCCTTTCCTGAGGAACCACAACAATGAGTGGTTTTCTTAGCCAGCCTCTTGACAGTTGCATGTTTTGAGCAGTTCCACCATTTTCGGAACTAGTTGCTACCCTTTATACCACTCGTTCCTCTAGGACGAGTCACCTTTAAGCTCTTTTCTGACTCATAAAATATGAAAAGATTGTTGGGTATTTTTCCCTTTTTGACTCATTAAAGACGATAAAAATGGAGGTCTGCTTTTAGCTCTTTTCTGACTGTTTAAAGATGAAAAGATTGCCAAGTTATTCCTCTTGACTCGTTAAACGTAAATAAGAGGCAGTCGCCTTTAAGCTCTTTTCTGACCGTGTAAAGACGAAAAGATTGCCAGGCCCTTGTCGTTTCAGGCTCATTAACGGTTACGAAACAACGTGATTTCAATTGATTTTTTACTTTTTCAGGTCGAAGTCACTAATCATGAAAAGTAGTCCTCGATCGTAATGATCGGGCGGTTCTTTCGAGCATTGTTTTATAATTTTTCGGGCTAGAGAGACACAACTTTACGAAAAAGGACACCCCTGGAGTTTACTTTTTTGTTCTCTTTTTCAAACTCTCTAAACATGAAAATACGCCAAGTTCTTCCTTTGTCAGACTCGTTAAAACTTGATGACATTGGATTCCATCGAAATGACGTTTTACAAGCATATGCTATCCCTGTCAAGCTTGTTAATAAAAATATTTGGGGTACATGCTAGAAATGGTGCGGAAAATCGAACCAGAATCATTGTCATGTTCGAAGTATGTCACTCTTGAACATGGCACTTGTCTGCATTCGTGTTTGGGTAGGGACATCTCATCTCGTTTTTCACTTGCCTCTGTGAGTTTGGGTGATCCTGGTTGACCTCTCATCTGCTCTTTGCCTTGTCACCATGACCTCTGATCAAATGATGTCAAATACTACAAAGTCCACTGTCGTGTTGCCAATATGTTCAAGAGAAGTTGACCTCTACGAAATATCAACCTCCCTCTGATAACTCATATAATCTTGATTCACAAAAACATTATCTTCCTCTGTCTCGCGTCGATGATGTGGGAAACACTATGGCTCATCTTCGATCAAGGTCACTTCCTGTCGACTTCAGCTCATTATCCAAGAAGTTGATCTAGAGACTCCCTTCTCGTGCCTTGGAGCCTGCATGCCTCAATGGCAGTTTCTTCACATTCAACGTGAGTTTTTCATCATTGGCCTCTGATCGAATGATTCTATGGGTGTTCGAAGCCGGCTCACTGATTCGCATGTCGTAGATTGTACCTATAGTACCTTGAGGGCCATTGTCATTATTGGTGGTACCTCTTGCATCTATTAACAGTTTTCATCATTGGCTGGTAATCAGACAATTTTCCTGCATGTTCGACTTCGACTCCCATATTCGCATGCTTGAACTTGTACTTTGTTCGGGCCGAGATGGAGCACAAGACCCTGGATTTTCTCTGTTGGGATCCAGGTTGCGATTTTTTCGATTATTATGATTATTACATGACTCATTCATTGGATGGCTGCGACCATGCTTGAGTCTATTTATTGATCCTCACTGGATGGTTGTGTCCATACCTTGGATCTAGATTCTTATTTACTCTACTACGGATGGCTACACCCATACCACATATATCATGTACTTGAGATATCAGTTGTACTTCTCCACGCAGGTTTTTCCGATGGTAGTGTTTTTGGTTGTACATGTTCTTGTAAAGCATTTTACCACTCTCTCGCATCTTGGAGGACTCATTTTGGGACCTATGAGAAGTGACATGACCTGCAAACACTTGCATTGCATTCCCCTGAACTTGAGCTTCATTTGCCCTGAAGACATCTCCTGCTAAAAACCCCTAAAAATAACCCTTTTTCTGTCGGCGCGGTTCCATAGTGTAGCCCTCGCGCCAATGGGGGAAATCCTCCAAAGAGGGCATGCTAGTTGGCGTTCTGTCATAGATTCACACTCACGCCAACCATAATCAGTGGTGTTTTTTAACAAACAAATGGCGAAAGATTCATCCTAACAAATTCCTGGGCTGAATCTATCTTGAGTTGGGTGGTTTGGCTACGGATTTCCATAGAGAGGAAGTGGTTTTCCACCTCTCATGGAAGCTTCCTTGGTGATAAAGCCAATCCCATGATTATTGTGGATGATCCCAACTCCCCTTCCTCCATCTATAAAAGCTTGTCCATTTTCCTTGGCAAGCTAGTTCCATAGATTGAGAATTGTTAAGTTTCCAAGAGCTTCATGCTATAAGAGCCTTCTTGATTCCCATAAGGCCAAATCCAAGCAAGGAGATTATTGTCCAATAACCAAAGAGAGAGAGGCTTGTCCCTATTCCCTACAAGCTTTGCGAGGCATGTGTTGCTGACTACTTAGCCAAAGGAGAATCTAGCATCAGAACTTTGGTTGTATTCTTCTTTGATTATTATTAATGAACGATTATTGGTTATGGTTCCACTCTTATTGTTATTTGTAATGATGATGAGTTATATCCTTTCTGATTGATATATAGTTGCATATGCGGGATTTTATGTTTTTTTTGTGTCGTTTCTTGTATGTGCAGGTGTCCATTCACAGAGATCGTGAGGATTGTGATCTGCCGGAGCAAAGGAATGGGAGCACCACCTCTTATACAAACAATAGCGTTGGAATCCAGGTAGGCCTTCATCACTGGTCTTTTAATTTGCAATTAGGAACTTGCGCTATAGTGTTTGATGATTGTTGCTAGACCGGGTCTAGGCTAGTAGGGATCGCCTCTGTCCGCAGAGGGGATTTACCTCCTCAACAACTGGTCGTTGCCTTCCTTAGTGGTTATGTGCCACAATGATCTAGTCATCATATTAGAGTTGAGTGTGGTTACTTCCTGCAATCTATTCTTCCATCTCTCAATCTCCTCATCTAAATTTGATGTGCATGAACTATCGTGCTCCCATTAGAATTTTCCGTCTGCTGAGGGATTCACCCAACCCTGGTCTTGCGTTGTTATTTGGTAGATGCAGTCTAGTTCATTGTCACTTTCTTCATCATGCACCAGCACTGTGTACCGCGCTCCTTTAGTTATGTCCAGTGGGACTGTGACACGAAGTGCCTTTTTTCTAAGGTCATTTTCCATATTTTTAAGTTGATAACCCCATTCATGTCCATGGCCCAATCTATTCTTAGCAATGCAGGGTATGGATTAATATCATCAACATTTTCGATTACCTCAAAATCGATCTGCATACTTACTCCTTCAATGTCCACTATCACCCCTTGTAGTCGTCCCATCAGTAATATCTTTTGTTGATTGGCCATCTGTAATTGAATAGGATACCACTGTAATGCAGGCCTACCCATGCGTTTGGACATTTGTTTAGGCAATACATTTGCATCCAACCCTAGATCCAGAAGGACCTGGTCCACCTCGTATTCCCCAATTTGCGTCGTTAGTTGCATCTCGTGCCTAGTGTGCAAAGCATGTTTCCCCAATTTCCGAACTATGTGTGGTTCCCCTGACCCTGGACATCTAGTAATCGACTCTTGGAATCCCTTAACCACCCTATTATCATGTAGCAACTTCATACATGTCTCTAAAAAGGTGGTAAGCATGGAGGGATCCATTCCCGGCTTAATTGGATCCCAATCACCTAGAGTAGAGACTATCATGAAGCTCTCTGGAGTATCCCTTTCACTTGTTCAAGTTCCTTTGTCAGAGCACGACAACCCTTCTCATCTTCCCCAGACTATTTTCTCACATCTCCTCTAGTAGTTGCATCGATTCTTAGTACCATTTTTACACTGCGGTCCTCTTTGCGAGGTTCCGATCTCATCATCTGGACATTTTGAGTTGGAGTGGGCTACAATACCCCTTTTTCGCGCATTTGGGCGATAAGCTTTGGATAGTCTACCATTTCATGGTCAAATTGCTCACAGTACAGACAAGATATCCTTGTTGGATTCGTGCAGTCGCGAGCATAGTGCCTTGGTCCTTCGTACGTATAACAGATCAACTACTCGTGACCTCACCTAAGTCCCATTCCTCTTCCCTTCCCATGCCCTTGAAATCCCCTATGTGGCCTGACAGTTCGGTTGAAACCCCATGCTTCAATCTACACTCAATAGGCCAGGGTTCTTTCCATCATTAAATCTTAACTTCAACAAGTTCGCTCATCATGACCCACTGATCTACAAAATTTGCAATACAACTGTTGCGGGGTCTGGGTATACTTCTGTAATAGGTGGCAGGTGTATGTTGCATGCTTTCCTCCCACTTGACAAATTGCACACTAGAGTGCGGGTGCTGCACTTGGCCCTGCTTGTACCTCTAGCTTCAATGGCATCGGGCCCCCTCCTACCAGATAGATCGTGAAGTTGGGGCAGTGGTCATTGTCATGTCCTTGGCTCTTGCACTTAATGCACCCTTCTTTTGCACACGACTCCGGTCAAGGCACCAGTTCTTGTTTCAAGCTTTGCATTTCTAAGCACAAGTTTGTAGTTGCACATGGATTTGCTAAACTCCCAACCCTGGATCTTGTATTGGAGTTTCGTGCAACCTCATAGTTGTCTCTAGTGCTTCGGATTGGGTTGAGATATTTTGCTATTATAGAGCCATCCTCAGGTGTGGTGTCAAATGTGCCACAAATCATGCGCAATTTTGTGCCTTTGTTAATGTCATGTTAGCCTCACAGATTGTGCTTTTCAATCTTTGATCCAAATCCCAGGGGGTTTCACCTAGTAGCATTGTGATCTCCTTGAATCCAATGGCCAACTGTCTCTCCATTTTCAATTGACTAAACTCCCTTGCCAATGCATCCTAGATTTTCATTATTCTTGCATTTGGATGATCACTTGAGTACTTTATATACCACGTCAATGCTCGGTCATGTAGCGCACTAACTAGAGTAGCCCTTTTTATGTTATCATCCATTATGCCTTGGGCTTCCCATACAACCTTACCACAAACTAGAACTAACCTGGTTCCTCATTTCCTACACCCTTAAATACAGGCAACTTGACTGCGCTCACCATCCCAACCCTCGGTGGTGGCGGAGGTGGAGGTGGAGTCGATAAAGATGGATTTGATGTAGGTGAAGTAGGTGATGGCATGGTTGGTGGTGGTATCAGTGAAATGTGTTGCCCAATCAACCAGACTGCGCTTCTCAGAGAGAACCTTGCGAGTTCTTCCTCACTTTCTCGCGAGATGGAGATCAAAGGGCTATTATCTACTCCTTCAGTTCCTCGGTAATCTCTTCCACTTTGCGTTACGCCAAACATCAATAAACATGCATAATCTGTTTTTCACACAACAACATCTTAATCTAAGTATTCAATGATTTGATATACTTACCCTGTGGTCCTTGGAGAAAGAGCCCTTCTGCTTCACTATAACTCACATTTGTGTCTATCGTGAACTCAGTGATAAACCCTCCTATTACCCAATCCAACCAGTGATCTACTGCGTGTGCGATTTTGTCTTCAAATGCCTCTAGCCTACACATCAATTCTGGAGTCCACACAATAGGTTGATCTAGTTTGCACCTCCCCATGCTATCAGATAACCTCACAATCCACTCATACAACTTTGTCGAGAATGACGCGAAGAAGATCTCGTGGACGTATATGTATATGTAATGATCCAACCACTATTCTTCTGATATCCACATATTTCTATTTTCTTGAACCACGAACTCGTGAAGCTTTTGATCTAGCCAATCTTCAAGATCTTTCTTCATAGGGTTCCATTGTTCTGACATCAAACATTCCTTAGGCAGATCCCAACCCTGATAACAGAACCATTTGTTGGCTTATATGGGCCTGACCCAGGTTCGGAACAGTTCTTTAGCCAAACAAATCACGCGGTTACTGGCCCTTTTAGCAACAACACGCAGAGCGCAGACTGAAGTCTCACCCAAGGTAGCAAGGGAGGGTGCTAGAACTAGGTTTCCGCACCCTTGGGATGTCTTGATGTGGTCTTGGAAGTTCTGCATGCCGTTCTATGGCCTCACGGCACTCTGCTTCCACGTAAATCCAGAACAAGGCAATTCCTTAATATTTATGATTACGGAGTTTGTTACAGATCAGATCTACTGTTTACAGTATTTAAGCAAACATTTACTAAAGATAACCAATTCGCGCACCCAGATAAGATATAGACTTGCATAAACTCAATATGTAAACATAAGTGCATAGATCAAATAGATATGTCAACCAAAAATTAACTAGATCTGTAATAATTCAGATTAAACACAGTATTTCAGAACCTTATCTTTAATCACGTCTTTCACTAATACAACCAGATCTACCCCGCACACTTAGCTGTAGGGGTTCGCACACACAACTGTGGACTCTACCAGGCTTTTGTGCACACAACTACAGAGGCTTTATCTACCCACCAACACCCTTGACTCGGACTTACAGACACTTCAAGACTTCTTTCTTCAAAAACCCATTACATTTCAAATCCAAAAGCACATACCAAATGATTGACTCCTAACCCTAGAGCCTTGCTCTATTTATACATTTCCATGGTTCACGGACCATGGGCGGCCGAATTATTTTACATTATCTTTGGGCAGACAACCCTTTTACTTGACTTATTACAATTCGCACTTTGCGCATCTTGCAGATCCTTTACCACACATTTCCCCAAAATTGCGGGCTTTAAGCCCCAAAACCACTACGCAGGGCCTCTGTTGCCCAACACTAAGCCTCTGGTGAGGGGGTGTTTCTACTCCAAATCTTAGTTCTTCAAGGATCATGAAATGATAGACTTATAAAACACTATATCTACCCTAACATGAGATTTATTTGATGAGTTGGTGGCCTACCTGACTCCATGTGTATGGAAAACTTTCCCTCCTTACTCCATTTTCGTCCTCAGCGGGTTCTTCACCTTCTAAAAATAATTTTCTTTTTTCCACCTAGCTATCTCCTTTGTCTTCTTTTCTCCATGGGATTCCTAGGGGAAGTGTGGTGACCCTATTAATGAGCTCTAGGTTGAGATCTATAGTGAGGTCCCTTATTACAACAGTGGCATGGATTTTGTTGTGTGGAGTCAGGGAGAGAGAAAATTCTTGAGCCACCTCATCATCATACCATCTGAATTTTTCGAGAAACCCCATCCAATTATGTCTTGTGAAGATTTCAAGCACTTGGGAGTGTTGTTGGATTCTCACAATGTTTGTGGGCTCTCTCCTATTAAACCCTCCTGTCATCTTGCTAGTGAATCTTGAGGAGAAAATGAGAGGGTTGAATTTTTTTTCCAAATGCACGAGAAAAATAGAGTTGACTGTGTATTTGATTCCCTTCACATAGTTGCTAACTTCACTCAAATTTAGAGTATCCTTGATTCATTTACTTGGAAAGGGGGATGTAATTTTAGAGCCTACCTCTTTAGACTGGTTGTAGTGGCCCATTCCCATGATATCTCTTCTGAACTCTTCTCTGCCAATATTGTAGACGACCTCTCTGTATCCTGTAGACTATATCCTCGAGGAATTCCTACACATCCTCCTATAGGAATTCCTATGCAGTGAATGATGGATATTTTCTTCTGCTGGGTGGCCTGGATTATGAGAGCAACTTGAGTGAGGGATTTTTGAAATGCATGGGAATGATTTTTTATTTCCTCTGATGGTGATTTGGGGTGAGGTGGTGCACTAGCAGCAAAGGTACATTGCCATTTTCGGACCATTGGTGCCCACTACGACCTCATCATTTCCCACTCCTCGTAATCATCTCCCACCTCGTAGATACATGGTTTAACCACTTTTTGTCCTACTCCTTCTCTATCTTTGAGTTGACTACAACCACGTGTGAGAGGAAATGTGGTTGTGCTTGTGTTTACTGAACGAAGGTGGCCAAGTTAACTGCCCACCTTTTCAATTATAAACCAACTATCTCGTAACCCTTACAATTTTTTACTACATGATGCATATGAGAGAGCGAGCGGGATACTTACCTATGGTTCCAATGCTATGTTGTAGTGATCGAAGACGAGAGGTGTTGCTGTGTATATTTGTTGCATACCATTCTTCTTCCTCCTCTTGCTATCTACTAATGGTTTCTTTGCTTTTGCAAGTACTTGTGGTTGAATATCTGGCGCTGCTACTTTGGAGCTCCTGGATCATCCTGGTGAAGACTTGTTATTGGTGTGATTGACATTTTTTAAGATAGGCTGCTACAGGATTTCCTACAGGATGTCCTGTAGCTACTTCTCCCTCAAAATTAATTAATCATTTTTCTTGTTGCAGATGTGAGGATGGTGACATGGATGGAAAGAATGAGTGGAAGAGTGGAGAGAAAAGGATACTCAAGTAATGCTCGTTACTCCTCTTTGTTTCCTCTTTTTTTTTTTCTCTTTTGAAGACTCGAAGAAATTGTTGAAACTATTTTTTTTTGAATGGTGAGTGGATGGATGATGGTGGTGGATGAGGTGAGGTGTTAGATCATGAATAGGGTGAATTTTATGGACCTAACAAGTCCATCATATGCCTTTGGATTGCTTCTTGTATGATTTTTGGGTCACTGTAATTCCTATAGGATCATCTAGTAGGTTTTCAGGGGATCCTGCAGGAATACAAGGGATCCTGTAGAACACATAGTCTTCGCATAAATCGAAGCAATGGAGTGGAAAAATGAAAAAAATGATGGAGGGATTCATGGTGAGTGAAGAAAATGAATATGTGAGAGGCAGGGATCTCCTTGGGATCCTCTTTTTCTACTTGACTGTCCTTCTAACCCACCTGCAAATGGAGATTTCATGATAAATATAGACATATATTTTTTTTGAGAAACAACTCGGCCGCCTCATAGAGTTTTTCACCCTAGATGTTTTCCCTGGCCACCTCAAGAAAGGTTTTCACCGAGGGTTATTCTTATTCTCTTTTTCTTTTTTTTCTTTTTTCTCTCTTTTTTTTCATCACTTGGGCCGCCTCAAGAGGTTTTCAACCCAAATATGGGACTCAGGTGACTCATGGAGGTTTTCACCTGAGTCCTTATTCTTTTTTATTTTTTCTTAGTGATTTGATGAGGGAGGAGCTGGAACTTGCTCCACCATCATCATTGTTTTATTGATATCATCAAGAAACACGTTTTTTGATAAAAACCTCTTATACATTTTCAATTGGTGTCCATTAACAAGCAAAGGAATGGCTTCTTCATCTATGGTTCTGATTTTCACTGAACCATTATCATGGCATCTTTCCACAAGCCATCCTATCCTTAACTTTCCCTTGAAGTCTCTATACCTAGAATCATATAAAAATACACAATCACCTTCCGGAAATTGCTTCTCCTTAATATTTTTATCATGGTAGATCTTCCTCTGAAGTTGAACTACCTCTTTATGTAGGAGGGCCTGCATTGTGAATTCATCCATGCCATTCAATTGGAACAATCTCTCTTTCTGTGCACTACTAAGATCCAAATCTAGTTGGGCTACCATCCTTATTGTGTTATATTCAAATTCAATGGACATTAAGGCCTTTTTCCTATAGACCAACTCATAGGGTGTGAATCTAGTGGTGGTCTTCCATTTGGTATTATAGGCCTAGGTGGCCTCAACTAGTCTTTCTACCCAATCCTTCCTCCTGCTGCTCACCACCTTGGTTAAGATTCCCTCAAATGCTTTGTTGGTCACCTACACTTGCCCATTATCTTGTGGATGATAGGGAGTGGAGGTACTATGCTTGATCTTGTTATGGCTAAGCAAGTCTTCAATCATGTTGGAGGTAAATTGGTTGCCTTGGTCTATGACCAGCTCTCTAGGGTACCTAAATTTGTAGAATACATTCTCCCTTAGGAACTCAAACACCTTCTCTTCTGTTGTTGCCTTAATTGCCTTGGTTTTAGCCCACTTAGTCAAATAATGAGTGCACATAATAATGTAATGTTTTTACTTTGCAGGAGGGTCAATAGGCTCAATAAAGTCCATGCCCCACTTTTCAAATGGCTCGAAAGTCACTTGAGGTTGCAGAGGCATTTCATCTCTTGGAGTAGGCCTTCCCATCCTTTGGCACCAATCACACTAACTAGTGTACTTTTTCACATCCTGATGAAGAGTGGGCCAATAATAACCTGCTTCTAACACTTTGAAGGTTGTCCTCTTTGCTGCAAAGTGACCTTCACAAGGCCTATCATGATAGGTTAGAAGGATGTCAAAGACTTCCTCTTCCCTGACACACCTTCTCAAGATTTGATCTGGGCCAAGTTTGAAAATATTGCCCCTAATCCAAGTGAAGGGGGCACTTTTCCTTACTATCTTGCTCTTTTCTTTGGAGGACAAGTTTGGTGGGAACTATGTTGATACCAAATAGTTTGCTATATCAATAAACCATGGAGAGAGAACTGAAATAGAAAACAACTGCTCATCTGGTAATTGGTCATCC